>JAHZMV010000017.1:0-14915 GCA_027743765.1 Coecobrya sp. COE2
ATGTGACAAAAAATCCTATAAAATGACAAAATATCTTTAAAATTCTTCAAATCTTTGTTTAAAATATGAAAATGTTGAATAAAATTATTAATTTATAAAATATATCAGAGATAAAATATAAAGATTTTCAACTGTTCATTGATTCATAAATTCTTTGAAGGTATCTATGGAGCATCTTTGTGATTCCTATACTATGTAAATCATACTTATGTCATAAATTTCTGGAAACTAACATTAAATATGTTTTTTTCATTGAACATAACTGACTTTGTTTCTAATATATTAGCTTTTGAGTTACCAACTGAAACCATTTATAGCATCATTTATGCTTTAATTGCAGCATTTATAATTTAACAGCAGTAGTTATAATGTTGAATTACCTCTTCAGACAAAACTGCATGAGTTGAGTTTCAGATGTGAAATACAATTATAGATTTAGCTATATCATCCTGTGTTCATGAAATGTTGAATGTCCGCTGTAGTGTTGTAAAATGTCTGCTGTAGGGTGTTAGGAATGTCTGCTGTAGGGTATCATGAAAGTCCACTTTAGGAAGTTATGAAAGTCCGCTGTGGGGTATGTTGACTTTTCGGGTGCAGAGGTTCCATATATTGGCTGTAGCATTACCCTCTATGTACATATTTTCAGTAGATTTTCAATGGGAAAGCATACTTAAATACAAATACATGTAATTAGATACAAATAATCTAATGTTCCTATCTTAATAATATGCAGAGTATTTAAATTATACAAAACATTGTAGATAAATATGTATTTTCTCCAAACATTTATTATGAGAATGTTTCACAGTCCTAAAATATACAAAACATTGTAGATAAATGTGCATTTTCTCCACACATTTATTATGAGAACGTTTCAGAATCCTACAAAATATAGTTCTCTATACATATAAAACACTAATATTACCTTAATCACAAGTGGAAATACGAAATACGTACGTTTTTAACATGTTGGAAAAGTGATTCATTCATTTTTCTATAAATAACCTGTAAAAAAATGACGTACGTGCTTTCTATTAAAGCCGAAAGCAATAATACATACATACATACGTTGGATTTTTGGGGAGAGAGAGCTTTCATACTGAAAAAAATACTGGCAAAAGCTTACGGTGGGGTGACTTGAGCTAGAGAGACTATGTAAAAAATGACGTACGTGCTTTCTATTAAAGCCGAAAGCAATAATACATACATACATACGTTGGATTTTTGGGGAGAGAGAGCTTTCATTCTGGAAAAAAAATACTGGCCACAGCTTACGGTGGGGTGACTTGAGCGAGAGAGACTGAGGGAAGAGTTCCTTTAATATATGCGTGTTGCTGGCTTGGTATAATAATAGCAAAAAAAAAGAGAGCTAGTTTTTGGTTAGGGTGGCTTTTTCTACTTGCAAGCAAGCAGGAGCTTTCATATACGCATGTAATCTGTATGACTTGGTATAATAATAACAAGCAAAAGAGACTGAGCTAGTTTTCCGATAGGGTAGCTTTTCTGCTAGCGAGCGAGAGAGAGAGAGAGAGAAAAGGGCCGCTTATACCTTTTATATAGCAGATCACTATATATCATGGTATAGTAGCAAACAGCAGAAAAAAGGGTCACTTTTATCTCCACACGTGCACTGTACAGCTGTATAAGTACCAAACAAGCAAGGGCTGCTTGCCTGAAAAAATCGGAGGGGAAATTTACTGCTTGTGCTTACTATAGAATAGATATATGTATATCTTTCCTATCTAGAGAGCTCTTGCAGAGCAGTAATAATGAACACTGGAAAAAAGGCTGGGGGAAGAAACGGCCTTGTGCGCGTGGGATGATTCTTGCGAATCTTTCAAGGACGTGTCAAGGTCATCAATAGAGCTATTTTTGCAACCCTTATATAGCACTTTATAAAACGTATATACATATAAAACCTATTTATATCCATATATTATGCATTTTTGGAGAAAAAATTTTTTTGCAACTTTTTTTGCTTATTTTTATTGCGAATTCTGGCGCCATGGATCTACCGACCTACCTTTCCTTCTACTACTAAAATTTTTTTGCAACTTTTTTTGCTTATTTTTATTGCGAATTCTGGCGCCATGGATCTACCGACCTACCTTTCCTTCTACTACTATTGTTCATATTTTTATGCAGTTTATTTGTGAGAAGCATATTTTATGAGAATATTTGAAACAGCGAGGTTTCTGAAAGCAAGCCGGTTTGTCTACCACAAAGAACAATAGAAACGCAGAGACAATTTTTCTCACAATTTTTCCATTCCATTCTAATATACTTATTTTTGTAGTGTTTTTTTCTATATTGTAAAATGATGGCTTATTGTTGTAAAAAATCCAACTATTTTTTTGTGATCCTAGCTTCCGTTACAAAAATGATGGTAGGCCCCGTCATGTAGTATGCTTGTCATGCGAACTTTCTACAAAAAATAATTGTAAATTATTGTCCATATTTTTATGCAGTTTATTTGTGAGAAGCATATTTTATGAGAATATTTGAAACAGCGAGGTTTCTGAAAACAAGCCGGTTTGTCTACTACAAAGAACAATAGAAACGCAGGGACAATTTTTCTCACAAATTTTCCATTTGCGTTCTAATATACATATTTTTGTAGTGTTTTTTCTATATTCCAAAATGATGGCTTATTGTTGTAAAAAATCCAACTATTTTTTTGTGATCCTAGCTTCCGTTACATCGTTTATTGTTATAGTTGACAGCCGCCTTTTTTGTGCATTACTGTTTCGTCGTCAATTAATTGTAATTTCCTCAATAATCAGCTCACGTGCGTGTGTTTTCTCCACACAAAATGGTAAAAGTCGTTTAGTCAGTAAATCTTCATTATACACGCTTATTCAGCATAATAAGGGCATAAGGCAGCCTTATTATTTTAGAGAAAAAATATAGAAGTTCCAAAAGTACAAAAGTGTGCATTATTGCTGCCAATTTCCTCATTCCATCACAATACATTTTTCACGGACTCCCCAAACTCATCCGTTGAACATGCACCACCGGAAATGTCACATACGCAATAAATAAGCATAGCAGTAGGCAGATGAGATCAATGTAGTTCCTAGGCAACCTGCGTATAAGTTGGTTGTATAGACGCGAGGAAAGTGACATGTGGCATCCAACCATTCTATCTTTCTGATACATTCGCTTTTCAAACGACCCCTTAAAAGGTTCACGTAAACAACATACATACCTCTAACCCATACGCCGTAAAGCCAAAAGGCCAAAAAGGTAGCAATTCAAACTGTCTATTCAAAGTTCTCCGTTGAACATGGTACAAGATGCCTAATGAATGGAGTAGTGATAATACCAGAAAGTTGGGGATAAAGCTTACATAACTGCCGTAGTAACAGATGAGTTACATGCACGAACAAAGATGGTGACGATGACAAGCAAATGAGCCGCTGTCATGAGATCACTCACAAAAAGTCAGAGATGATCCTTGGAAAGCCATAAAGCACACGCTGCTTCCTTTATTTTTCTATAAATAGCCAACATTGCACAGAAAAATGGAGACAATAATTTGATATTTACAATATAAATAGTCAAACGAATGGCACGATATTTTTAATAGTCGAGCTATCACAATATAGTTCTAAGGATGCATCGCGTTTACTTCCTTAAAGTAATGTTCTGTGTACAATTTATTTGGATCGAGAGCTCATTATTTTAAGAATATCATTCTATCATTCATAAAATTCAGTGTTCACGTTAAAAGTTTCTCTCTGGACAGCTTTACGTGTATTAGTACACATTATATTTTTTAAACTCTTCTCCTCCAGGGAAACAATATGGTATTGTTTTCTATGTACACGCGTCTAGAAAATAAGAAGGTTCAAGGTAGAAATCGCCTCTAATTTTTATAAGCTTTTTTTTCTTGGTATCATTATCGGTAGCAGCTGAAGCAAAGCTGCATCTGTTGTAACACAAGTAATTACTAGCAGTGTTGTTGTTGTTTGTTACTTTGCTACTGATTGCAAGGCAACCAGAGAAAAAAGAGTCCCTCTAGACGAGCAAGACTTCTTGTGGCTCTTTGTGTACGCAAAAGATGAAATGAAGAAGGGAACAAAATGAGGGGGCAATTTCATTGTTGCTTTTCTTGATGTATTTTTGCTTGCCTGTCGATGAAATCTCTTGGATAGCTGACTCAAGTCTACAGAGATTCAATTCAATGCAGCATTTGAAGGTTTATGTACAAGTAATCTGTAGTCTCATCACTCACAAGATGCTCATTATGATCTTACTCTACTGCTGGATTTTCTGGAAGAATCCTATTTTTCTTTCTCTCTTTAAAAATAATTCTCGCTGTTCGTGCCTTCAATCTTCCTCGACGGAGCCTTCTGCTCTCTATTTTTTTGAAAGATGCAGTGAAGCAGCAGACGGTTTAATGCGAGATGGATAGATGTGCTGCTGCTGCGGTGGGTACTTAAGGACCCTTTCTGCTGTATTATGTTTTTACTCTGTACAAATGTTCGTCAGGGCTCATCTTTTCTTCATCAGGACCAGGCAGTAAAATGAAGAGGGAGGTAGCAGCAGATGGACAATACCATCATATTATCCAAAAGAAGATGAAATCTCTAATGCAGCAAGCCAACTAGCAAGCTGTGAAGAAAAAGAAATTGCTTTTAAAAAAAAATTAGAGGAAAAATATAGCTTTCAATTTCTACAGTACACGCGTCAGCTTGGTAATACAGTTCGTATTAAAGGTTTGGATAGCGACTGAAGATGAATACTCAAATGAAATGAGTTTCCACTCTCGGTTATCTATTTTTAGTACTCGTTTCAATCATAATCATTCTCGTGAGTAAAAATGAACTTCTGATCTACATGTCAAATTCCCCCAAAAACAATAAATGTTTTTAATAATGTGTGGCGACCAGGCTGTGAGCTGTTCAATTTATTACTATGGAAATATTGCTGAAAACAATCCACACGGCGTATGTTCTTTTTGCATTTGTTTTATTTATATAACTCATTTACATCGACGGTAGTCAATCATGCTTGACTATCATGCAAAATAAATAAAGCTTTGAAAATTACATATTAGTAACACTAATCACACGTTGCGACAATAATATAATAATATACTGCTATTAATTTTAATGACAACACTCATTTTTTATTTAAACAGCGTATGTTATCTTGAATGACAACCCTGACTTTATTTTATCTCTTCAACCCTTTACTTTTTGGCTATTGCATAACTTACCGCATTGCAAAATGCCATGTATGTCAGGAACAGAGAAGTTGAAAGAGAAATGTCATCTCTCTACTTCAAGTTTACATGGGAGGTTTTTCCACAAGACATGGGAGACGTGCTGATGAATGTTAAAATGATAGAGACTAGCTCTGTTTTGTAATTAGCCGAGCAGTCTAAAAAAGTGCAGTGAAATGTAGAGGCAGTCCGGCAGTTCACATGGGCAGAGGACATCAGAGAAAATGGGAAGAATTAGAATGGACTCTAAAAAGTCTTTATCTTTTGATGCCATCATCCACATCAAAATCATTCTCCATCTCACTTTTTAGCAGAATTACACAAGAGCATCTACGGTCCACGAGTCAGACTGTCTCCCTCTCGATAATGATTTACTTGTTACAATGACGTCAGTATTCCTTCTAGTCCTTTTCGTGTGTCTTTCCATTTTCCCTCTCTGCTGCGTTTTTTACGCATATAAATTTCTCTCCTCTCATCTCATGATCATGTAAATAAAATAGCTACACAAGACATGCTTTGTATGTAGTTGGTTATTAGGAAAACGCACAAATTCGGGTGACGCACGAGATAAACGCATCAGCATCCTCCTCCACAGAGAGATCTCCTCACAATCTACAAACTCATGTACTTTTCTTCGTTTCTCCTTTATAAGTTATAAATATGCATACATGTAAAACCACCGGCTGCACAAATAAAGTGGTTTCTAGCTTTTATATTCAAGTCAAAATCATCTAAAAATAGATCAACATTTTTACAACAGCAGCAGTTGGACTGGAAAACAGAGAAATGAATAGTTTATCATTTTCATTTGGGATTAGGATGAGATGAGCCTTTTCAAAAAAAAGTAGCTTGAATTTTATGGCCGAATTTTCCAGGAGTAGATTTCAGGGAAGCCAGTTATGGTTGGATGTGAGATGTAATATGAAATGTTATACTGAACTTCCTGTTCCTTGTCCAAGAGAGCACACTTGACACATGGCACGCACTTTCTGGTGGGATGGGTGTACGGTGAACACGTTCCTTGTTGACCTATCCGCACTAATCTTTAAGATTATTTTTAGCTTTTCAAGCACACTGTAATGTCGTCGTACGCACAGCATCTGTCGATGATCAAGGAAAAATGGGGTGGCGGAGTATGGAGATGATATTATATTGTTACCTATGTACGTTAACGATCATGTCATGTAGTACATGGAAGTTGACCACTAACTGGCCATCAATAAAAGTAATAACAACTTATTTTCATCTTCTTTTTTACTTTGAAACTGCAGCCTGCCGAGAGAGACTTAAGTATTTTAAATTCAAATTCTCTAAAGATGGTCTCGCCATTACTTATTGTAGAAATGACCAATGCATTATGGATGGATGACATTTCTAGATATTTTTACCTTTAATTTACACGTTATTGTAGAAGTGCGTAAAAGAAAAATTCAGATTTACGAATATTATCATCGTAACATGCTGATAGTGTGTCATGGAAGCGCAGGCTTGCTTTTATGTACACTTTATTTTTTGGGGTAATGTGAAATTTCATTGATTGGAAAATGCATTTTTGTCTTCAGATTTTGATGATGCAAAGAATAAGGACGTCGAGAACGAAACAATAAAGCCAATTAGCCGCAGCAGTAACGTTAATTAGCAATTAAATGTAAGTTGTGATCGAAGGACAGGAAGTATAGATAAGTTAAGCTGAGTGATTGTGATTTGGAATTATCATGAGGACGACTACGGTGTGGGTGGAAAAGGTGAACTATCCGGATAACGGGGATAATTGGTAAGCTGATCTGCATTATAGTTTAAACAGGAGACATGTAATTAAGTATTACAATGTGTTTGGAGTTTAATTATTTTCTTTAATTGCAGTGCCTACGACTGCTGCTTCTCGCCGGATGGAACCCAATTGATCGCTGCGGTGGGTCAGAGGATTTTAGTGATTAACGTGGCAGAGGGAGCCATCATCCAGACTTTGAAAGGTGGGGGCAGATCGCATCTAATTAGTAGGCAGTTAACCAAGTAGGTAAACTATTTTAAAACGTGTTTTTGGGTTTGTTTTGAAGGTCACAAGAGCACCGTGTACTGTGTGGCTTACGCTGTGGATGGCAAGCGATTCGCAAGCGGGGGCGCTGACAAGAATGTTATCATCTGGAGTGATACGCTCCAAGGCACCTTGAAATACGTGTAAGTAACTTAAATTGAAAACTTAACTAGCTAAAGTTAAATTGCGGAATTTTATTTGTAATAGACACGGGGAAAGTATTCAATGCCTAGCGTTCAATCCCACCTCTACCCTCCTAGCGAGTTGTGCCGTCAACGACTTTGGGATCTGGTCCCCTGAAAAGAAATCCGTTGATAAGCATAAGGTCTCTGCAAAAATTAATGCCTGCTGCTGGACTAGCGACGGAAGCTACCTCGCCTTAGGCCTTCAAAACGGCACGGTATCAATTCGCAAGAAATCCGGTTCCGAACAATGTCGCATTGAAAGACCTGGAGGAGCCCTGAGTCCGGTATGGGGAGTAGCCTGGGGTAAGGCACCCGAGGATTCTTCGCTGGACATGCTTTGCGTAGTGGACTGGGGTCAAACGCTCAGCTTTTACAGCATGGCCGGCAAGCCAATGATGAAGGAACGCCAGTTGGGATTCGACCCTTTGAAGGTAGTCTACGCCCAGAGTCATCGGGACTGCGAGTATATTATCGTCACCGGCTCCAATAAATGCTGCGCCATTTATACCCAAGAAGGGGTGAAGGTTACCCAAGTGGCGGAGCAGGAGTCTTGGATTTGGGCGTGTGCCATGAAGCCAAACTCCCACAGCTTGGTAAACGGAACAAAATACATTTTAAATCTAACCAAATAAGCAATAAATAGTCCTTATCAGGATTGCAAAAAACGTTGATATTTTTTTTCGATTTAAAGATCGTCGGCACTCAAGGAGGCGTCCTCACTTATTACGACGTCCAGCTTTTAGTGGTCCACGCCCTTTACAAGTCGTTGTATGCATACAGGTAACTCCACATTTATTTCCCTTCTAATCTAACTAATAATTAAAAAAAAAGTCTGGCATAATATCTCATTCTGACTCCATTTCTCCGTTGAAGAATGAACATGACGGACGTCATGGTTCAAAATCTCCTAAAGGACATGCGAGTTCGTATAAAATGCCGGGACGTGGTGAAAAAGCTAGCAATTTTCAAGGATTCTTTAGCCGTAAGCCATCCACAATTAAATTACCCAACAGATTAATGTATTGAAATCGTGTCTCACTTCACCCCCAAAATTTGTTGTATATACAGATCCAATTTGCAGACCGCGTGCTTATCTACCAACGGGACTCTAAGGGCACCACAGACGAGTTCAAGTACCACCTCCGGGACAAAATAAACCACAGTTTCGAATGCAGTCTGCTTGTCATGTGCACCGAAAACCTGATCCTGTGCCAAGAGAAAAAGCTGCAGTGTTATAGTTTCAACGGGATGCGTCAAAAGGAATGGCTTCTGGACAGTCACATCCGTTATATCCGCTCTGTGGGCGGGATGCGAGGAAAAGAAGTGCTTGTCGCCGGCCTGAAAAACGGACAAGTGGTCAAAATCTTCCTGGACAACCCCTTCCCTGTGGATGTAGTGAAAGTTCCGCAAAGCGTGCGTTGCGTCGACCTCAATTTACTGCACACAAAAATCGCCGTGGTGGACGAAAGCAGTACACTTTTTGTATATGACCTATTATCCAAGGACCTTCTCTTTCAGGAGCCTAGCGCAGTGTCAGTCTTCTGGAATGCCTACTACGACGACCTTTTAAGCTACTCCGGATTTGGTGTCTTGAACATAAAAGCCAGCGTTTTCCCAATTTATCAACAGAAAATGGCAGGATTTGTGGTGGGCTTCTGCGGGCACAAAATCTTTTCCATGCAGAATAGTTCAGTGGTCACGTTAGAGGTCCCACTGAGTGCTCCCATGTATCAATATATTCAGCACAAACAGTTTGGAGAAGCATACAAAGTGGCGTCCTTGGGAGTTCCGGGCAACGACTGGAAAAGCCTAGCAAACTCAGCACTGGAAGGAATGGATTTTCCGGTGGCGAGGAAGGCGTTTAGTAAAACGAGAAACTTGAGCTTTTTACGTCTTATCGAACAGTATCAGGATAAGGTGGGGGATGAAAAGGGCAGGAAGTCCTTTCTAGCGGAAGTGTACGCTTATCAGGGCAGATTTCAAGAGGCTGCCCGGTTGTTCAAGGACAATGGCGAGGAGGATAAGGCGGTGAGGAAATGACCAGGTGGCGCTGGGAAGATGTGCCGAGTATTTGGTCAAGTTGGGGGAGGCCAGCAGTGCAGCGGAAATGTATCGGAGGGTGGGGCTCGTCGATAAAGTGCTGGATTTGTACATTCTGGCGAGGAACTGGCAGGAAGTTTTTGTGATTGTTGAAAGGCACCCTGAACTGAAAAAGATGGCTTATTTGCCGTATGCACAATGGCTGGCGGAGAATGATAGGTTTGCTGAGTCACAGAAAGGTAATAATAAGATTGAGAAAGAAAATTGAAGGAGTTTATGGAGTGAATTGAAATATCCTTATCATGTTTTTACAGCTTTCCACGAAGCGGGCTGTCCTGAGGAGGCATTCAAGGTGCTCGAGCAGCTTATCAAAAACGCCATTTTTGAAACAAGGTTTCACGACGACTCGTCGATAAAGTGCTGGATTTGTACATTCTGGCGAGGAACTGGCAGGAAGTTTTTGTGATTGTTGAAAGGCACCCTGAACTGAAAAAGATGGCTTATCTGCCGTATGCACAATGGCTGGCGGAGAATGATAGGTTTGCTGAATCACAGAAAGGTAATAATTAGATTGAGAAAGGGAATTGAAGGAGTTTATGGAGTGAATTGAAATATTATGCTTATCATGTTTTTTACAGCTTTCCACGAAGCTGGCTGTCCTGAGGAGGCATTCAAGGTGCTCGAGCAGCTTATCAAAAACGCCATTTTTGAAACAAGGTTTCACGACGCCGGCTACTACCACTGGGTTTTAAGCATTCAGTACTTGGATCTGGCACGGAGTAGACTATCCGATGTGGAAATTGTGGAGGAAATGATGGAGTGGTTTTTTCTCCATCAGAAGAAGGCTGCTATGTACTACGCATTCAACTCTGTCTACAGATACACCGTAAGCCTTAAACTTATATTGACGTATCCAATGAACGTTCCCCTCCATCACCGCCACTGCTGCTTTTGTGTCTGCTCATTAACTGGTAATTAGTCCTCGTTTGTTTAACGAGTTCCAGCAGAATCCTTTCAGACTGCTTGTCTTTCTTTTCCTTCCAGCAAACTGGTCTTTTCTTGATCACGTCATCGCCGATGAGAAAAATCGATTTTATTCATTTAATTTTCTTCACTTCATTTCCTTCACCTCACACACGACAGCACATACACAGCAGTCGTTCTTTTTATGACCAGTTTTATGGGATCATTCATTACATAAGACGGCATAAAATTAAGAATGAAAGGTTGTAAGGGGCAATTTGATACAAAATAGGTTTTTACGTTATTAATGAATGGTCCCTTTTTTCAGGATCAACCTTTCACCCCGTTCATGGCCGACGCCCTGTTCAACATTTCAAAGTTTCTGATGCACGAGCTGATGGTGGAGACGGATCTGCCCATATCTAAATTGTAAGTCGTTCCTCCAGCATACTTTATTCTTTTACTACTGCTGCATGTCCGTGCTAATAATCACGTAGTAAAAAATTGTAAAATATTCCTCCCATTTCATTTCATTACCCGCTTTCTTTCTCTTTTCTCTGTAGTCACGTTCTCTATACTCTTGCCAAACAAGCGAGAACATTGAAGGTATTAGAAATACACATGTAATTCACTCCCTTCTCCTCCGTGGAGAATTGGAGGCCATGTCGATTTGTAGACACGACTACTCCAAGGATTACATTTTTGCTCTTTATGTTTCATTCAAAGGCTTTCAAACTGGCAAGAAACGTGCTGGAGCGACTGAAGGGTTTGATGGTCTCGGAGCCTCTGAGGGACGGTCTGTGTCTGCTGGCCTTGGCAAGCCGCGGTGACAAATTCCACGATAGCGAGGAGCTCCTCCCCATGTGCTACCGGTGCAGCACTACGAATCCACTCCTCAATCCCAGGGGAAATCACTGTATCAATTGCTATCATCCCTTTGTTTTCTCCTTTGTGAGCTTTGGTTAGTAAATCAGGAAGATAGATTTTTGGCGAGACTACCCCCTTGGGGCAATGTGAGTCATGACCCTGATAACTTTTGTTGCAGAAGTGCTGCCTGTAGTGGAGTTCCAACCGGAAGAAGGGATCTCTGACGAGGAAGCCGCTGGCCTAATCGGCGCCAACAAGCAAATCCAACAGGAAACGGAACTGAGTAGCTTGTACCGCTCCGGGAGTAAACGTGGAGGTCGCGGTAGCTTATCCAGTGCCAGTGGCAGTCTGACCACTGGCGGCCCTACAACCATCACTCCTGGACAACGTTATCGGAGTGCTGCTCAGAAGTGGCGCGAGGACGTGACCGGCGAAGGAGCTCAGGTTTTACGATTTTCTGATGATGACGACGAGGATGGAGATGATGATGGTGTTGGGGAGGATGGGCTTATCGAGGACTTTGGCTCCTCCGGAATACTTCCGAATGGAATTGGAGGAAGAAGGCGAGCAGGAGGGGGACTAATAGGTAGTCCTAATGACCCATTTACTTACAAACCCACCCAGGGTGGAGGTGGTGTGGAATATACTCCTGTGATACTGGATAAAGCATATCTGCGGACTTTGGAGCCCACCGAAATCATAATTTGCCGATGGCCACCTCCGCTCCGATATAAATTTTACCGAAATCTTATACCGGAAATGAACATTTCGCAGTGCCAGGCTTGCTTTCAGGTAAAAAAATACCTTCAGCCGGGCTATCATTTCAAAACTTTACTGTGATTTTTTTTATTTCACTCATTTTCTAGTTGTTCCACACGGACGACTTTGTGTTGCAAGTGCTGCAAAAAGGCCACTGCCCATTTTGTCGCTCGCCGGATGCCATGGGTGGGAAAAAAGTGAACAATGAGCAGGGAGGACCATCCTTCTCAGATCAGGATGCAAAGGAGGACGACTGAGGAGGACGATGAGAAGCACAGGTGCTAATGAGCTGTTCTGAAAGGAAAAAATGGATGAAATATCGTCAACAAGTCTAGTTTACTCGTATTATTTACCTTTCCATGTCACGTCACGCAATTCAACAAACTCTCCAACAATCAGCTCAGCTGTCACAATGTGTTTTCGCAAATAATAACGTATAAAAAATTATATAAAGCCTTATTGTTAATATGATTGTTTTACCTTGAAAATAAAAATTAGAAACGTCATGTGAAACCGTGTAAATAAAAGTTTTTGCAAAATAATAATAATAATAAACAATGAAAATTTGCATAATAAATAATAGATCACGTGTGGCGTTTTAGGAGAAAAAAACTTATTTTACGCCATGCTCACTAAACCCTGAAAAGAAAATTGTAATTTTCTGGAGTATTTTTTGTACGCATTTAGTTGGAGTTTTTGTACTGTCTTTTGAAGTATATTTTACAATACGGCGAAGTGTGTGGGGAGATTTTTGGGAAAATACGGGGATTAGAATTCTTACTTCAGAGCGTTCTTGGTAATTTGGAGACTATTGTCGAGGAGTGTGAACGGAGGAATCCCGGACAAACTGGTCCCTTTTCGGGAGGACTTTCCATGCGAGTGTAGAAAAAGTGATATTATTGCATTATTTCCTGGATATCCACCGTATCAACATCTCATTTTCCTTTTCCTCTTTCATTAGCATCACTATCGCCAATCCTGTAGTGCGAAATGGCAAGGGTGACGCTGCTGCCGACTTGTTCGGAAGGCAATGGAAGCATGCAGGATGGGATGGTGGCAATGCCATGTGAAGTGTCCACTGGAGCATGAAAAATTAATGATCTCCTTCAAAGCACTCACAGCAGCAGCCCTGCTTCTCTACTATACCGGCTTTATTCTAAAAATAAAAATTGAGTCCACTGATGATGATGAGAGCATGAAAAGAAAGAGAAACACTGTTATACTCCATTCTCCCTCTTTTTTCCCTGCTACTCAAATCCTTATTCTGCATATCAAAAAGGAGGTACGCTTCCAGAAATTGCAATTTATATTTTTCCTCTATTATTCTCGCACGGTAAAATGTTTGCATTTTACATGCACGTCTCATCATGTCATGCCATGCCGTATAACAAGTACATTTCCTTTCCCAAAATAAATAATTTCCTAATTTTCTCATATTTTTAATATTGATGAAAAATAGCCTATTTGCTCAATATAAGCTCTAGTTATTACAATAAATAAGCTGCTTATTATGGTAAATAATATCAGTTAGGCTGTCGAGTATATAAATTCTGCATATTATTTTACGCAGTCTGGTTTAAAAAATTGAATAAACGGTTTTGCATAATTTTCTATTTACTTTGTACGAATGAAGACATCTCCCCGCGCAGAACGGTATACATCATCATTATTTGAAAATTGAAAGGAATGTAATCCAGCCGTAATTTTTACATATTTAATCCCATCCAAATTTTATTTACATAAAGAGTATCCTTTCCAAATTTTTATAAGCCTGGCATGCATTTCTAGAAAATTTACGGTATTCAGTGGATAAGGTATTTTCCCAAATTTATCCGCTTGGTTCATCAAAGTCAAGAAGAGAAAAGAAACTGGATTTTCCCCTTTCCTTTGTAACGACTACTCAGAACGTCAAATAGCGTCGTATTTCCATTTAAGCTCTCCATTACTTTTTACTTCTTTCCCTTACACGGACAGAGAGATAAATAAAATGGATTACTGTGTGAAAAGGGAAAGAGGGAAAGGGTTGAGTTGTTTTGGCTAATGGCAGTGCGGAATAGTCATTTAATGCCATTTACTAATGCTACCAACGTAGGTACATTCCGTAAAAAATATCTTCAAATAGGTGGTGATAAAGTAAACGGAGTAGACCAGAGTATGAAAAAACAGTCCATTTCCTTGAAAAGGTCTTTTGGTCTTGGTCAAACAAAAAAGGATTTCCTTTTCACTTCACTGCTGCTAATATGCTGACCAATTTTTCTCCTTTCTTTCCCGATTTTCAAGCCTTTTTGTATTTTGCATATAAAGTTGCTCGTAAGTTGAGTAAGTCGAGTATCTCATTTCACTCACTTACTCTAACTCTAATCTGTTTAATGCAAAAAAGAAAGAAAAAACTAGATGCTGTAGGGTTGGCTCGGTATTGACCAAACTAGAAATAACCAGTTTTGACCGGTGATGTTTCTTAATTTACATCATTCCATCCATTTGTATTCAAAATTGAACCTTTTGTCAACTCTGCTTTAACTTTTGCTTTAACCCACATCCATACTGGCATACTCACTATTCCTCGTCATTCGCTACAATATATTCTTTTACCGGGATCAAGCTGCCTACCAACTTTTTTACAAAAAAGGAGGCAGCCTTTTAAGCTGATTAGAAAAAATATAATTGTCCACATTCCCCATTCACAGTTTTACTTGCTACAAAATTCCCTCCATAATTCCAAGCTATTTACTATAGCAACTATTTTATGATTGCTACGATTTGCAATCCAAGCCAACAAAAAGGTAAGTAGAACAAAAAGAAAGGGGAAAGTGATGATCATATTTTTTGTTTGATT
>JAHZMV010000018.1:0-11308 GCA_027743765.1 Coecobrya sp. COE2
TATGTATATACCACATTTTGTAGTGACGGTTATTACTTAAGCCATGCACAAGAGCATTCTTCATTTTCACTTGTGTTAGATTGTATGTAGAAACAACTAGCAATAAGGTTGTAAAGCAATTTGCTATTTAACAGCTTTACACAATTTAATTATATTTACCATATATGAAAATTTCAACAAAATTATAACATCTAAGTGATTAAGATTTAATCTATCGAATTTGATCAACTGCTAATTTATATATTTAAAGGTTATTAAAACAATTTTTAATGCAAATTGAGTCTGCCTGCTTCATTTCATGTAGCAGAATAATGTTTTATTAAAAACCTAAACCCGGTTTATGTTGATCACTATTTAGTATTAAAAGTACGATTAATATAATTAGGGTGATTAACTCCAATCTCACTATCTACTTACCTATGTAGATGAAGCATTTGATACCTGCGGTACAATTAAGATTAAATCTGTTGTACTTAAAAATTAATGGCGTTAGATCTTCGCATAAACATTGGACTTATGAAAGTATCCCTGAATAAGTAATATTTAGGATATTTAAATAAAATAAAGGCTGTTTTTAAATGCCATTGTAATCGCAATTATTAATTTAAAAATGTATTTTCGCTTTTGTTTGACTTATTATGTATATTGACTATGGTAATATAATATTTCAATTAGTATTATACAATAATGCAATGCGTAAGCGAAAAACAAAAATTCAAAAAAAAATATTTCATCATTTACATATTTTTGTAAGGCTTGTTACAAATAATCTAGGAGAAATCGTAAATGATTTAAAGTTCAGTTGACATTTTGCACATTGATCTTGTCTATTCTGTAATAATAAACAGCAGATCAGTTTTATTTTGAATTACTGGCGTTGAAACGTTTACACTGATAGATCCTATAAATATTTCTGGATTATCTATACATATTATTGTACAAATAGGAACGTCTGAATAAATACATACACGGCATACTCCGTTGAGCGTAAGTTTTTCGTGGTTTGGTATCATCAACCAGTTATTTATCCATTAAAAGTAGTACAGCGCTATCAATCAGGATTATTTCTTATCTGGTTTAGTTGATAATGACTGGGAGGTATGCATAAATTACACAATGACGGCTTAATCTTTCAAAATAAATTGATAGTGTTCACGACTACGAATGAAACCAAAAGCCAAAGCACTTCATTTCGTTTCTATTTTAAATTGCAATTTACATCAAACGGAATTGATTAATTCCGAACTTTAAAGTACCTGAAAACGTTTTTCGAAACCGGTCAACTTATGTACATACAGTTAGGGTCATAAATAAGCAAAAGATTGTTGTTCCATGTTCAATAGCTTGCAACTTCTGATATGTGAGGAAATACAAAAATATAGTTTTATTCCTCATTTAATTGGCTACAGTAGTAAAAAAGACTAGAAAAAAATTGATGGACACCACAGTTAGTTACAGTTAATGTTTCAAAAAAACTTTCGAAAATGGAGGGACAAAAGTGAAGAAAAATCATCAGATTTGAGACGGGTTTTTCAAACACTTTAATTGAAAGTTGAAATCTAGATGGCTCTGTATTGTCTGTGATTCTGAATACTCCATGTGGTCATACAAAATTATAGTACCTCGAATTAAGTACTTAAACTTCAAGTTGGGTTATCATAAATCAATATATATATTTTAGGGACCATACTTTTAGTATCTAACGCTAAAAACCCAGATTTTTTACCCCAACCCACATGTCACGCTTTTTTAACATTACAGTATAGGGTACTTTACACAGGGTGTCACACATGAGCTAGAACCACCCTCCCTCCCCTAGGGCGTTAGGTACTAAAAGTATGATCTCTTATGTAAAGGTACTTAACACAGGGTGTCACACATGAGCTAGAACCACCCTCCCTCCCCTAGGGCGTTAGGTACTAAAAGTATGATCTCTTATGTAATAATTGAGGAACAAACACGAAAGAAGTCAAAAAATTTACCGTATGGAAGAATAATCTTGAACCGAATGTAAATACTAAAGGCAGTGAAATACGTTTTATGGCGTAGTAATATTAATTTTATTACGCTATTTTAACCGGAATTACTGATCTACATCTAAAACAGGTAATTGTCATGCTTTAGATCAGTTTATCTTTTACGAGAAATAAAAAACTAATTTTATGTAAATTAATTATTTACATAGTTGACATTTTGCATGAAAACTTCATGGGTTACCAATTATTCACATCACACACAAACCTGTTCTATTCAATTTTAAAATTACCAATATTCAAACCTTTCACAATTTCAAATATTAGAACTAATTTTACAATTGGGTTTTACCTAACCTAAGCTAACTTATAACAAATATATTTTGAAATATTATAATTCTCGATTTTTGGGGTGGTGGATTCTTGGCGCTGTGGATTTTTGATCCATCCCTAGCAAGATATCACTATCCTACAATCAGCAGTGAATGAAATTCATCTAAATCTAGCGACAACCGAACTAACAAGTGTGGTGCAACTTCCAAAGTGACCAGTATACGGTTCCGGTAAGGTGTGTACAAAAACTAATGCGCAAGCTTATGAGTTATGCATGAGATTGCATGCATGAATAGTAAGCGTGCGCATAAGTTTTTATACTCACCTTACCGTAATTGTATACCTGTAACTTTGGAAGTCGTTTTTTCTGGAACCGTTCGTTAGTGAACGAAAATATTTTGCAGGGTGATTTATGTGGTAGTAATGAATGCCCAGTACAAATATGAAGCCAATCGGAGGCGGAGGGTATCTTGCACCCCACTTGTAAGTCTAAATCAACTCCAAGTAAAGAACTAATAATAGTGGCGTGGGAATAACCTACATGAGAAATCATGTAAATATTCCTGGAGGGAAGCAGTTAGAAATGATAAAATAGCACACGCGCGTATAATAATATAGCTAGGTGCGTGAATAATACCAAACAAGGAGATGGGGAAATCTAACAGTTTCTAAATTAAATCGGAAAAAGAACGAAAAAATAAACTTCCGAAATTTACGCATATTTAATATCAATTGCACATTTTGGATTTTCAATGTTTCGTTTCTAAGATTTCATACAAACTATTTTCCATTTAAATTCTAAACTGATTGACACCATGTTACGTAGAATTTTATGGTGAATAATCTCAAATTCATAAAATCTGTGTGCAGATTGATTGGATCGTCCTGTCAGCCAATTCAATACGGGAACCCCGGTTTCCCATAAGCCCCTGCAATTCCATAACTCTGAAATCATATTTAAATTGACAAAATATGATTTCCATAACTGAATTTAGCATATTGAATATAGTATAATATCATACTCATGTGCGCAGTTTTGCGTACCTACTACTATATTTTGATGATTACCCCTTGGTTTTGAAAAAACCAAAGTCATGACCTAATGTCTTTCATGGCTCTATTCCTTAACCATTAGGTGTGCGTTTGGGATAATTTGTGTGGAATATCCCTATATTTTTTAGAATATGATGTGTGCGAATCAGCTCAATCAAGTGATTATGTCAGGAGATATACTAAAAGGAAATATTATCCCTACCTTTTGACACAGACGTTACATCTCAAAACTGATTATATACAAATTGAAAAAGTATACAAAAACAATTGCGAACATCTTGCAATAAAATAGAATAAAGTATGAACTTATTCCAAACATGTTCATCATCTAAACAGGAAAACCCCTTTACTGTATCATCAACCTGTATGCTATGAATTTGTTTCCGTTTTGTCACAATCCCAAGTGAAAATTATCCACACAAGCAAGTTAGCTTACTTATTAATTACTTGCCAATTAGTCCAATTAATAATTGCCATATTTGTACATGTTTACTACTTGCTAAAAATAAATTCAGGTTAATAATTTTTGAATGGGGCTAAAAATTTATTCAGCATAGTACTATTTTCAGTAACCAATTTAAGCTGATTTAAAAAACTTGTTTGGATGGAATGTAGTAAGAATTTTTACTTTAAATTGCCAAATTAAATAATATCTGAAATATTACACTAACTATACACTAAAAACGACAATCAGTCCACAACATACCTGTAGTTTTGTGGAAACATGATATTAAAGAGTTACTAACTAAGCGGCGTAGATATCAGTCGTAAAAATAAAACAATATTTAACAAGTGCAAAAAACACATAAATACTAATCCTTTGTTGAAATGGTTTAAATGAAAGATTTCTCAGAAACTCATGCATTTTATCTATACTATGACCATAAATTCTCTACCAGGATTTTTCTTGAAAACAAATTAGTAGAAGCAATGATTATATATCTTATAAAAATAGCTTTCAAAAAGCAATCAAGCAAGGAATCGAAATTAATATTCCAGCTATGGATATAAAAATATCCCAATGCAACATTAATCAAACAATTAATATAAAAATTAGTTTGTGATTTTTCGCTAGAGAAGTATTGAACTTAATAGCATCATTAATTTGTCTGTCAGATGAAGATTGGCAATTCACCTTAAATTAGCGTCCTATGGTTAATATTACTGCAACGCCACAAAGTGTACTTTGCTGCCTATGGGGTTTATACTTTCTTCAAGATTTGATGCATTCCGGCTTCATGCGCATGTTCAGTTTGCAAACTAAGAGTGTTACTGTTTCAGAGTAAAAATCTTACATTATGATCTATACCAATAAAACTCCCAAACAGTATTATGTATCACTGTTGGACCGCTTCTAGTAATAAATAAAATATGATTATGTTATCTCTACTGAAATTTCATACTTTCATAATGTATTTAGACCAATTAATTTTCTAGCATATATAATTATATTTTGCAGTATACTTCATTTGACATACATGTCTTTGGTTGGCATCAAATCCATGTTCTTATCTCCGAGGGCAAAGGTATAGACGGTCAGGTAAAATAAAATACCAATTTCGATTGCGTCTAGAAATTTTCAGACTAATTATTATCTCACGAAACTTTCAGACCTTGTTTTATTGAACAAATTGCTCTAAATATTCACAACTACACTATAGCTGTGTAAATGAAATAAATCTTTTAACTCATTCCACCTCAAAATCGTTTCCAAACAGGGTCATCTGAGAAACGATTTGTAGGAAATACACACGAGACCCAAGGATATCGACTATAAAACTCGACACCAATAGGTTCGGCATAATGTTCATAAGCTCGCGTATAACCCAACTTTCTGAAGCGCATTGTCTTCCAATACCAAATCATTAACTGGAAAAAAGTTTTGTAACTCGGTTCTTTGGATCTCTATTCGAAATTACGCTATTTCAGTCACTAAATCTCAACTGGGAACGCCAAGTAGGAATGTAGTTACTTGGGGAGAAGCTCGGCTGTCAAATGATGAAGATTTTAGCGTACAAACCCAAATTTGGAAGACAATTATAAACGTTTAAAAAACAGGCGATTTTATTATCGCGTCTGACCCTATTTTTAGGAATTCTTGTGCCAAGTCAAATCAAAATCGATCAATGTATGTGGAAAATTCCACTGCCATTTTAAAGCTCATTTTTATGTCCAATTATCCAGTAGTAACAATATACCTAATGATTTCAAAATTGAAAAAATGCTTTACTTAGCTTTTGTGAGGAGCACGATCATAATATTACTTTTTAAATTTTAAATGGTAGTTATGTACATTTGATTTTCTAATTTTCCTGGTATTCCTCTATATTGCATAGCGAAGTTGGTTTTCATTTTTTTTTCAAAGTTCTGACATTTTTTCATGCAGTCTACACATTTCACCAATTTATTTTAACATATGAAGTTCCCACAGCAGTTGTTCTAACGTTAATTGTGATTGTTTTAAACTCAAACAACAAGTCTATCAATTTTTTCTATACTAAAATTATTTATAATTTTAACAGCTAGAATTTGTACGTTGTTGGTTGGTGATTTAAATTTAAATTCTTTTCGTATATAAACAAACTCGAATGCTAACAACAGAGCTAAAGTACAATTATTGTTGCCCAGGAGATAAAATTATTTGTATTTTGTAGCTGCTCGACATATAATTGATAATAAAAAATGTCTGACTAATAACCTTCAAGAATTGCTGTATACTAAATTTAACATAATATAATCGAATCGTTTTCTATTCTGATTTAAATTAACGCGCTATTTGTATGCAACTTTTAAAGTGAAAGCTAAAATAAAGTACTAACTTCACAAATAAAAATATGCAATTGATTTGGTTTGTTTAGAAACTTAAAATACTGACTAATTTTAATAGCCAACAAGTATTACTATAATTGCTGATTATAATTCAACGGAATTGCGTTTATAGTACTGGAAGCTATTTACACCTAAATCTCAAACAATTATTTGGGTTGAATTTAACATCCACAAGTTCAAGCATCCATAACATATTTGGTTTAATTTATGCTAGGTCCGATCCCACACTAGAATTTGTTATGCATTTGTGGATTCTTGTAACTGTAATTTTATCTCCATAAACAGATATTTTTATGCGTAGGTATGTCAATTTGTTTGGGTCGATGATGTTGGTTTTTTTGAGATGCCGAGAGCAAGAATTCATTTTTATCAAAATTATTTATTTAGTATGCCCCGCTATTGCGGATCACACAATTGTGGCTAAACGAAACAGAAAGTTAGCGTTTGCTTACAAGCTTTTGTAGTAAAAAATAAACAAACGGTTGCCATCTGGAGTTTAACTGATAATCATTGTAAAAAAATTGCCATTACGTTATATTAATGAGCACACTGATAATTATTCCCGAATAATTTTTTAGACTTTAGAATAACAAAAAATAGTAGATGGGAATAGTGCATTTAATTGAAGGACCATAGCGTCATTTTGCCCGTATTGTATGATGAGCCAACGAATATTACTTCAAAGGTTAGTAGCTTCCAACACTGTTAAGGTGAATCTTCATGTCTCATCAAATGATTCAAACTAAATTGCATGTGATTACAAAGCTGATAAATTAATTTCAAATGAAACCAAGAAACAATTTTAAATATTGAAATCATTTTTTAAATTTGTTTGTTTTAATACAAACACTAATATAAAACGTTCCATTGTTAAAAACAATAGTAAATGTTGTAAATGTTGCCGATGATTAAATTCACATTAATTGTTCAACGTGAATGCAATTTTATCATTTTCTCGCTATATATCCGTTTTTTATATTACATATGTAGGTTTGTAGGTAGTTCTAGACGAGTATAGTGTAGAAAATAGAAAACCAAAGGTTATGAAAAAAATTCTTGAAGAGAAACCTTAAAAACCGATTTAGCCGTAATTTATTTCCCTAGATCGTTCCCTCTGGAGATATTACGCAGACTATGGACATTTCCTGACTCTATCCTAATACAATGATGCAATGATGGACAGTCTCACTGAGGAGTACTATGCAAGTACTGAGTATAGCTGATTTTAATTCAAAATCTTCATTTGAAAGGTCAAAGGAGGACGAATGTGCCGAGCTAACAAAATGTGGTTTCAACTAACAAAACCTATAACTCTGATTCGATACAATGTGTACTTCTGGAATACGAAAACTCACTGGTTGAAATTAGTTCCTATAGAAATTCGTCCGAATAACTGGACGTTGATTAATCCATATGCGAATAGTCCAAAACCTAAGACATACATTGAGGATTTATTCGGTAGAGTTTTTTTTCAGGCTAGCAAAAATAACAATTATGAAGCGAGAATATTTTTGGATCCTCCAACAATAATATCCAGTCCATTTTTCTACTGTTATTATACCGGTTTTGGTGGCAGATCTTTGTTATTAAAGTATCCATTTTGGATCTACATAATTGGAAACTTCGACCATCACAGTTGGAAAAGATACTTTATAAGTACAGTTTCAATATACTCGCTTATAATTCACGAATCTCCTAATATATTGACAAGTGTGTTGGAAGCTTGGCTAAATACGTTTACCCTTACCGAATTTGTTTCAATGTATGAATTTGATATATTTTCTGCATCTATAGACCAAGGTTGCAAATTGTTGCAACGATATTGTGTAAAAAGAAACAATGTTTTAATTGTTGCACTTATGCTCTGCCGATCATGCTCGGACAATTAAGTAACGACTATAAAGGGGATAGTATTGCCGAATTGACAAAACCAGTTCCACTTGTTCCATTTAATACATTTAAAAAGCTTATTGATAATAATTTTTCAACGTTTGTCTAACCATGGTATATGGCATCCGAAGATATGAAATGGGTTGAAGCTCCGCCAAGTATCAACGAGACACAAACCAGTTCACACGAAGAATTCCCTGTAACATCACTGCTGTGGTGTTACGTGAAGTTAGCACATAAAACTAAATGGAAAACTCTTTCATCAATCGGGAATGACATTTGTAGGACTCTATTAATGTAATTGAATCACTCAAGTCTCTTCCCAAATTGGCAGAAAGCCGATAGATTTCAAGGGATCTTTCAATAGGAAGAATTTGCCATATCTCACTTGAAACAATGTGAGCGATCAGCTGTACTTCTTGACGAATATAATGCTTTAATTGTTCATTCACATTTTAAGAGTAAATCAGCTCCTATCTGGTTAGGAGAAGATACATTATTTGAAATATGGCAAGGATTCGGTCTTAATTTAAATTTCCCCATGGAAGTACTTCGTCGAGTGAAAAGCTTGGCGCAAACAGGTATTATGCAATGGTGGAGAAAACATTTTGCTTTCTCGGTTATTCAAATGACCGCTTTAAGGAAGCCAAATTTTTCAAGATACGCAACTGGGAAAAGATTTAGTCCTAAAAATAAATATAGTTCACTAACTCTTGGTGCAATTCTAATGATTGGTATTGTTTCCGCAACATTAATATTTTTGATCTACGAGCTCAAACATAAATGGATTGAAGGCGGTTGGAAGTCGAGTGCATGGTGCGGCTACGTTGTTGTCAAAAAATTAAAAGGGTTAAAAGACTATAAATTAAGAAATATAAATATTACCTGTTAAATTTTTTAGCAATTCCAACCTTGATCATAAGGAAAGTACAGGAAAAGCATCGGAATGTTGATTCGATTTGATATAATCTTAGAGCTAATTCAAAATTTGCAACCCGAGTTAGAGGAGAATAATAGGCTTTCATAGAATGTTGCAACAGTGGTTATAAAATACATTTCAATTTGAAGCAGCCATAATCTGGGCCATTTCATTATTGATTTTCTGAACACTGTCATAAGTTACAATTGCTAGCTTTAAAATTAAAAAAATATATTCTGTGGTTATCTCATTTAAATATAAAATGTCCATCAATATTTTGCTTCATAATAATATATGTAGTTAATATTTTTCTGACTTATTTACCAAAATTAGGTAATTATGTATTTATTCATTTGGAATACAGTTTGCTAAGATCTGAATTATTACACCGTCGATCTTGCAGTATTACTGTAAAAATTATTTTCCTAAATCATGTGTAGGTTAATAGCTGTTTGTTTGTTGGGCACCATATCAAAGATTGTTGGCAACGTATTGGTTTTTGTTACCTTAAATATAGCAAAGAATAATTTTTGCTTTGTACAGCAACTCGGTTATTAATTTATAACATTTTTGTTGTCTTTCCAAAAATATTAGCCGCTGAATAAAATAGATTGCAAAACCAACTTCAAGGTTTAAAATTTATCTTTTTAATTACAGTATTACTACTAGTAAGGTTTAATCAAATTTTCCTCAGAACTATAATTTCTTGTCAATTAAAACGAATAAGTCTCATCAAATTGCTAAGAATTAGAAAAGCAAAATGTTGTCCATCTTGAGAAAAGTAAACTACAAACTGATCGTAATATATGCTATTGGCGCCGTGTTCCTTCAAAATCCATAATTTTTTATGTTTTTGTTCAATTTTTATTTTATCCTTGACATTTGAATTTCATGACTTCAAAATGGCGTAGCTGAAGTCCTAAACAATTTGTATGGTTTGAGAGTATGTAGTTATTTTACTAGCGTTTTACAGTTGCCCAATGCCCCAACTTCAAACGATTGCGAAGCAAGGGATCGAAATCTTCCCTTGCAAAATGCTTACATTACTAAAAGACCTTGATGGGGTTTTTTAATCCTTTAAAAACCCCACCGTCGAAAAGGTCTAAGGAAGGTCTCTGGTATCATTCAAATAGGGTAACGTCTTTAGAAAATATCAGGTACCCTTTGACGACTGGTTTTTATCTCATATTATGGAATTACTGAACCTCATGCTGGAGTCCCCAACAATATTGTAACTAAAACGAATGTTCATAACACTTTAAAGAAAAATGCAAAGACATATTCAACGAGAACACGTACGTTTGTGTTGTGTTTATTTTAAACTCATTTTAAAAATAAATGATAATGCACCGCGTTTGTTAAGGTTTCGTTTTAAATTAACCATTACATCCTACGTTTCCGTAACATTAGTAATGTGCATTTTTCATAATACATTCCTTATTAATTCAGTATCCGCCTTAAAGCTTCGTAAGTAAAAATAAAACTATTTAACTAAAATACATACATACATACCCATTGAAACGCCTAGATGTCAGGGAAATTGACAACATATATGGTAGATCTACATAGATGTAGAGATCTCTAAATCCACATGTAAGTCAAGCTTTCTGCCTAGATGGATATCCAGTCCAAATCAATTGAATTTATTTCACCAATACTGGTTTATTTAGCATTGGTATCGTAAAGGCTGCTCAAATAGTTTTTATTTGAAAATAATATTTTTTTTTGGATTTGACAACACACGCACATACTGCCCAGGGTAAGAGATTTCACAGGAACTTTGATACAAGCCTTGCAATTGCCGCTCATAATGTTATTTTATGTATAATTTTATGTATATGTATTGTATATATATATGTTAATGGGGCTTGATACTAAATAGTGTTTCTTACCTTGCAAATATAATTGGCTTGTTGGCTTATTATTGAGCCAAAAAATTATAAACGTTTATTTTCAATATAAATAATAATCAATCGTTATATTAGAGATTATAATGTTTAATCAATTTCGTCAGTAATACACCTTCATTTATTCCACTTTCCCCTAACAAACACATTCCTAATGAGTCAAATTGCAAAGAAGTCCATTCGTCCGATTTACAAAATCCGCTTATTTATAATACTTATTTATATAATCATACATATAACTATATTAAATTGTACTATCTTTAAATACAAAAAATTGACAGTATTAAACACATTTTACTAAACATTGGGCAAGCTTATTTTTACATTATTAATCGGCTCGCAAAATTATAGTTTCTTCTTATGAACAGCTTTTCTGTTTATTATATGATTCCCCACATTCTTAT
>JAHZMV010000019.1:0-14305 GCA_027743765.1 Coecobrya sp. COE2
CATTACGAGTTACACCGGCTTCTTTTGGCGGTATCGAAAAAGTGAAGTTGCTATGTATAAGGGCCATTTACGCGTGGGAAACTTCCACCCGCCAAATTGAGGGCAGCGTAACTCCGACATTCGAGACCCGATTTTGATGGAACAAAGTTTATCAGAATTCCCCCGCCGAGTTTTCCAATATCACCCGCGCCCCCAATTTTTAGCTTCAAGCAGCTGGAAATGAACGCTTTCAAGATTTGGCCTTTAACATGGCGGTACTAGGGGATTGAATTATTTCTTTGACCATCTGTATATTTGACCACATCTTTAACTCCTTCAAATACGTACGCATTGCCACCAAATAATTACTTGATCAATAATTGGAATATTTCTTTAATTATTTTGGGTCACCTCTCCAGCATCCAAGTATTATTATTGCGCATAAGTCTAACCGTTTACCTAGCAACATATTCCATAAATACGGAATGCATTAATGCTTACAATAAAAACGTGCAGTAAGCTAATGCAGTGAGCTGGAAAGTACTGCTTGGTTGTGTAGGGTGAAATCATGGATGCAGCATGGTTTTGAGCTTCCACCCAGCTCCTGACCATGCCTTCGTCCCATGATACTACTTGCCATTTCTAGCAGACATGTGCACAGTAAGTTGTTGTAGCTTGTGACAACTTGTGACAACCCACTTTTTGGCTAAATGTGTTGTTGTTGTGTTGTGTGGTAAAACCTCACACAGAATTGTATGTGTTGTGCTTGTTGTGTTGCATGAATAATGATAATGTGTGATAATGTGTTGGTAATGCATTCATGTTGGTGCAACGTATTCCAGTATGCTTAAAATCTATTCTCTCCTTAAATGTCAGAAATTTTTGCCAGATTTGATAAGGGGTCAAAGTACTTTTTGGCAGTCTTGGCAATTTTTGGGGCAAATTGATAACGATAACCCAAAATGATCCCCATCAAATTTTCAACATTTAGGTACATGGTCCTCAATTTGACCCAAAAATTCCTGTGACACCTTGTCAAGACCGACAAAAATTGCTTTGGCACATTGTGAAATCTGGCAAAATATTACTGTGGCTCTTTATCAAAAATCAAGGACGCTATAGTTCCTTTGCCTTAACAATTCTGATTAACCGCATAAGAATAAAAACATGTCTCATAAGTAAAGAGATATTTTGCATTTAAAGTTATTGGTGCATTTTGTAACCAATATTCTACTTATTAGGAGGTTGCAGCTACTCCGGATACCTTATCAGATTGGTAACGGATTTCCGGCCTGCTGGTTCTCCAGCTTTCGCCCCGATAACTCGAATACCTAAATATATTCGAAAACGGTTTTCAGTAATCGATTTACAAAATGTTTAGCTCCAAAATAGGCATAATAAAACTGACCTGGTGACCCGACGTCAAGGTAAGGAGTTAAATTATAAAAAAAGATTTTTCCAGTTCATATGCAACATGCGTGAGTATTGAATGACGAAAATTTTATTTGACATTCATAGGCGTCAAGGTTAAATAGATGTGAAATGTTTAAAATCACGGCGTTAGCTTAAACCAATATGTAAGGGTGCACTTTTATTTACTTTGCATATTTAGGGGTATGTGGTTAACATTAACTCAATTGACCCAACGACCTTAAGGCAAAGACCAGATGTCATATTATTCAAAAGGGAAATTTTAAGATGTTAATCGTTCAATCCGGTATGTTTTAATTCCCTGGTCGCATTTTGCAAATTTCTAAAATTTGTCTCTTTACTTTTGACCCATGACTTATGATGAGTTTGCGTACTAATTATGTTTGTTAAGCTAAGTTGGACCCTCAAGAATTTTGGAAGAATCATACCACTATTAAACTTATTTTCAACTAAAATGTGCTACCACAAAACTAGTTTTGCTAAAATATTAAAGTTGTTAGACTAAACGCATTCTGATACTGGTCCCTTTAACAGACACGTAGGCAGGATCTCCAAGATCAAAAGTCCTCCATGATAGAGAGCATAGAAGCCACGAAAATGACTTTTCCTGTGACAACGAGTGATCACCGCGAAGCCTTGATGCTTCCGCCACGTGTTCCTTAGCGAAAATAGAACATCAGCAACTTTCCCGTTTCCAACAACTAAATGTTCCTACTGCACACAATCAGACCTTTATTCACCTTATGTCAATCCTAATAATTGTTCACGTGTGATGAGCGAGTGAAATGTTTGAAAATCATTTTTGAAAGTTTATGCAATATTTTTATCTTCAACTGTATAAAAATTAAAAACGATTCGACTACACAAGTGTGATTATATATTAGTGATATATACTATGTTCGAGTGAGTTTAAAATTGGACAAGTTTTGCTCGTCATGGATGTCATTACCAGTTAAGTCTATTCCGCCCGCACTCAAAGAACGATACAATTCCAGTGGTATGCTGCGTTCTTCCACAATCGAAAAATAATAAATGTGACGAAATGAATTTTTTGTAAGCAAGTGAAAATGTTTTAAAATCTTGCTTATTAAACGTTAATGCAATAGTGGTAGTTTAGAAAGAAGTTATACTATAATTAATAATTTCTTATGATTTAATCACCTTTTTTAATTAAGCAGCTGTTTCTGTTTCAGAAAATTACAATCGAATATGTATTTGCAGTAACAAAAATTATTAATCAGAGTCTATAATCGACTAATTCAATCACTTAGTTATTTTATAATGCTAATATTATAATTTTGAATCAAAAAGATAAAGCTTTAGTGCAGTGACAAATTACTAAAGCAAAAATAATTTTAGTTGCTACTAATATATATCCTTCGAGTTTCTACTATAAATACTTATTTTCGATAATAAACTAGACACACAAGACACATTAAAACGAAATGGAATATCTGATATCGTTTATTGGTAACAATATTGTCATTTAATAATTATCAAGTCCCCTTTCCAAAATAATAACATCTGGAAATCTTTGTAGTAATATCAAAAGCGGATTAAAGTTATTGAAGTAATTCAAGTGGTTAAAGTTAATTCACGCTTATAACTAGTTAATTAGTGTGCTCTGCTTTCGCTTTGAGATCGGGAGAGGAGGAAAGAGGGGAAGCGGTAGGAAGGCGCTAGGAAGTTCTGGTTCCGACCGCCAGAAAAATTAATTAACATTTTAAAGATTAATGAAGTTAATTGTTGTGAGGTTTTGTGAGTGATTTTGTAATTGTTTTTAAATGTTAGTTGAGAATGGCGGGATGGGGACTACTCCACGACTGGATTGTGCAGAGCAAAACCTCCAAAAATAGGAATCTCCTTCATTTCATTATGGAACTTATCATGGAGTTACCCTCGGAGGCGTAGTGATAATGTATGCCTTATGAAATTTGTACTGATGATAAATTATATAATTATAATTTGGCGAGATAACAAAACATTATATATTCAACATAAAATGCATTGATTACATAGAACAAAGTGTGTAGCGCAGAGCCTTCTAGAGAGAGCATTCTATATCAAGAGGATATTTCAGCTTTACATGGTAATACAAGTTCACAACAGAAGTCGTTGGCAGTCTGTAGTGAAACTACATGGCTACTCTGAAAATTTCATTCTTTATGTAGTCAAGCAGTTACTTTTTAGCATTTACAGGGTTACTTATACGTTTGTTTCTGATGCCAATCAGTTAATCAGTCATGCAAATACCGATTTCAAAGTAGCGGACTATTTTATTAGCCCAATTATTTTTTCATACTAATTTTTTAAGAGAACAGAATTCTAGGCTTACAATTTTTTAAGTGAAAGCTTAACGTAATTTTTTGAAATTTTTTTTAAAGTTTCTCCTAAAGCCTCCTTTATTCCGTCATTATTTCTGAAATCATCAGAATCATATGTAGAGACATTTTAGTTCAAAAACTTCAATGGTACGGAGTCAATTGTAATATCATTAACTCACTTATACATGGCAGATCTCAATATGTAGAAATAAATAATGTAAGGTCTCAAGTTAAGTATACAACAAAAGGTATATCTCAGGGAGCTTCATGTTCTAGCCTCCTGTTTAGTATTTATATTAATGATCTGCCTCTATGTATTGAAAAAAGTAAAGTAACACTTTTTGCCGACGACTCAAATGTTTATAATACAGCAAAAGTAAATAACATTAATGGTTTGATTCTTAACATGGAATTTGATCTAGCTAATATTGTAGAATGGTTGCAAAGGAATAAAGTAACGCTTAATGTTAAGAAAACTCAACTAATTGTGATGGGCAAGCCTACGAATCTAATACAATGTGAAGATTTGAACATTAAGATATCAAACACTCAAATTAGCGATTACCAACCTAAAGATTCTAGGCGTTATATTTGATGAAACTACGTCTTTCACTGAACACTGTCAGTATATTTCTAAAAAATGTTATGGTAATCTATCCATGTTGTACCCATTGAAATTTACGCTGTCACCTGAAAAGAAAAAAATTCTTGTCGAAGCTTTTGTATTAAGTATTGTAAACTATAGTTTAATTGTATGGGCTAGTAACCAAAATAGTAGGAAAAATATTGAAAAAATGAACTGTTTAGTAAAATGAGAAGAAAAAAATTCTTGTCGAAGCTTTTGTATTAAGTATTGTAAACTATAGTTTAATTGTATGGGCTAGTAACAAAAATAGTAGGAAAAATATTGAAAAATGAACTGTTTAGTAAAGACTGCAGCTAAATTTATCTTTAACAAAACGAAGTTCGATCATATAAGTGACGAAGTCTGTATAGATTTAGAATGGCTGTATCTGAAATATAAGGTCATTTACGATATCTTAATACTTACCTATAAGAACACATTTATTTTATCTAATGGTCATTTCCACAACTACCTAGACTTTTCCTATAATATTACTCATTGTACAAGAACTAGTTCTTATAAGACTCCAAGTTTCACCTGTAATATTACAATTTAAAATCTGTGGAGATACATTTTACTACTTGTAGTAACTAATCAAAACAAATGCGTTAATTTATAGTTGCACTGAAATATTTTAGATTGTGCAGAAATTATGTATCTCTATCAAGGATCTGTTTAATTTTATGAGTATTTATATACTACTTACATTAATTTACCTATATTTTAAATACTACATATAACCCCATAGCTGCATAAAATGACATATGATGACTCATAATTGACAATCAACATAAAACTTAAAGTTTGGATGTCAAGTCAAAAATTTTTATCTTAATCTTAAGCCAACTGAATAACAGATATTATTATATTATTAATTTGCACTGATTCTATAAATATCTTAGCATATTACCATATTTACCTAGACTTTTCCTATAATATTACTCATTGTACAAGAACTAGTTCTTATAAGACTCCAAGTTTCACCTGTAATAGTGTATGGGGAAGAAATTCTTTTCGATACAGAGCTGTTGATCTTTGGTTACAAATACCAGACGAGACAATCAAAAAATCTATCAAAACTCTTAATGTCTTTAAGAAAAATATTTATGCTCACCTACTGCAAACACAATGTAATGAATATGTTATTAAACTGCAAACACAATGTAATGAATTTGTTATTATAGAAAACCATGATATTGATGAATGAAAACTATGTACCACTAAAAAAAATTTTTATACTGCAACTATCATAATTTTATGTATTATCACTGTATTGTAATATTGACTATCTTAAAAATGTGCCATGACATGTCACTAAAATGTAATTACCTCTTTTGAGGGTATTTTATGACAATAAACCTTATTATTATTATTATGACACAGGTTTTGATAAGGGTAACAGAACAAAAATGTGTCACACGAATTTACCATCAAAGGAAAATAGAATTAGGCTAATGCAACTGTGGTAAAGGAATATTTATGTCATTATGTATTTAGAAAATATTTAATTCTACAGAATGTTCCAATTTTATAAATGATCACCAGTTTGGATGTTTTTTTGAAATTCTATCAAACTCTATTTGTATGTCCTACTACGTAATGATTTAAAACTTCAGTTCAAATAAAAGTACTTACCTAATCAGGTTTTCTAAAAATAAGTACGTCACGCTGCTTTACAGATTATTAAGTTTCCAGTAACACCATATTGTCATGGTAAATTTGGTTTAATTTGTTCGTATCCGGCTATTATTAAACCGTGATGCCTTTAGTTATTATAATATACACTTGTCATTACCGATTTTGGCGCATCCTGTTATATAAAACCATTTTCAGTCTCATCTGGAATATTATGCACGTTTACTTGTTATAAAATCAACCGAAAATGAAACATTTGTTATTATTTTTTGCAAAAACGTTATGATGCACTTTTTAATTATTATCACCAGCAGCTTTGTTTCCTTTCCTACAACATTTTTATGCGACGGTTTAATTGGTTTTACCCGGATTTTGACCATGTATTGTTTAAAATGTTAGAACATTTTCTAACGTAACACACTTAACTAATTGCTTTCTTGCCGCGCAAAAGTCGATTGACACCTCTTGTGTTATGCTGACATTGCTTAAGAATAATGAACTGAACGTGTGAGAATTAGATGTCTTTCCAAAATATTTTGCTGTAATAGTAGTAAAGTAAATATTTATACTAATGATTTAGAAATACTAATTATTACAAATAATTTCCGATTCCACAATATGATTACTCATCGCATCATCTTGAAAATTTAATTTGATCCCATATTCAAATTCTACTTGATAATGACTAATAATTCCATAAATGTATGTAATCAATCGTTCGCGAAAAGTTAATGCCAATGCATAATTCATAACCAACACCGTAATACCAGATTTCCCCACAAGATTTGTACTCCCTCAATTTATACCCTTTTCCAACGTATCATGTTTTTGTAAACAAATATGGAATTTGGTTGGGGATATTAGCGAAGCACAAACAGAGTCATCAAAACGTGACGCAGGAAATGAGGACAAAAAGATTAAAATGTGCTATTTTTTGTCACACGAAAAATATATGAGTGTTCCTACAATTGTGGTAAAAATTTGTTTTGCTATTCAGAAAATCATCACTAGTTCAGACAAGTTTGAACTTGAAAAATTGTCACCCAGTTTGGCAACATACGTAACTGGATCGAACTAAATTTTCATGTCCTAATAAGCAGTATCTAAAGAATTAATTTAAATACTTAAGTACACAATTCAAGTCATTTAAAACATCTACACAAACTTTATTAGTCACTACTGACTGAGCCTTTCGTAACACCTTATTTGTATGATAGATTTTAACATGGTTAGTGATATCCGGAATTACTTTTTAAATCGTTATTAATTCATTTATTCCTCACACGTGTCATTCATATTTCTAACGTATCCGGTTCTACGGCGAACGTTTTAAATTTAATTGTGTTAACTTTATTATAATTCTTGAATTGACTTTCTCTCCTAAACATCTACGAATATTATAAAATGAAGATATAGGGTAGTCAGTGAAATTTAAAAATTCTCCTTTAGTTAGGTTGTACAATAGAGTAAAATTTTGGTTTGTCACGAAGCAAGTATCCACCCTAAAAATCGAAGTACAATTTAGGACTAGTTTATATCTATTACATAAATATGTAATTCTTTTTAATCATTAGTTAGTATTATAATCAGAAGCAAAAATTCTTTCAAAAAAGCTTCTAATTTAAATTTTAAATGATCATGAAATGTGCAGTAAGCTAATTTATAATTTTTTGTATGATCTTTGCTGGATTATTTGGCAAACACACTCATCCGTTTTCCAGCTGCTGTTTGTATATAAACCTGGCTTTTTGTTGAGAACAGTAGCATTCACATTTTGCAACTTGCTCACTTCAGCTATTTACAACAATTTTAGTTCAAACGTAGAATTTTCAAACATTTTGTTCCAGCAATATACCTAAACTTCTAAAAGCAAAATGGGTCCGGTTCTATTTGCCGTTTTGATTGTCTTTTCAGTTTTTACTTTGCCGACTGAAGCCTTCTGGTTTAACCAAGATTTCCAAAATGCCTTTTCTACAAGCTTTGCCGCATCCTTTCCAATAGGATTTTGTTTTGGTTGGTGCCAATCTACGCGTGGATGTGGTGGAACTGTCACGAATAACAATTGCGTCTGCGACTGTCCGCGTCGGACGATTTAATTGTTTCGGTAAGAAAATCATTATGCTGTTATTTTTTGCTTGTTTGCCTACTACATTCGGAATTTTATGACAAGGGATTTATTTATTTATTCCTAGATGGAGGCATGATAGTAAGAAAGTCTTTAAAGGATATATGTATCGTTTGGGAATAGTAAACCATTAGCGCAATAAATATAGTAAGAAATACGCCTTTCCTATTGACATATTAATATTTTTTAATTTGCGATCCAATCTATTATTTCAATCCCTGACATGTTTTCAGAAATTGCATATATTTATATTGATTTCAATATGACAAATTGATAAGTCTATTTTAATTTAAAAATGCACCTCAGTTCGTCGTATGTTTCGATGACATTCAGTCTGTTTATGTCATATTTTATCCGTTCGAATAAACCAACTGAACGATTCAGTGTCATGTAAAAAATATTTCATTCAATTAGTAGTTATGATAAATATTCAGCGAAAGATTTGTTATTTATTTTTCGCATGCCTGATGCCTAATGATGCACTTCTGGTGCTTTTGCGCGCACCTAATGACGATGATAGACCTTTGAGTGTATTTCATACAGAATGTAGGGGATTGTGTATCCTTTATATAAATTGTAACCATATTATTTATGAACAAATTCTTGTATTACAAAGACATTTAAAAGTATATGTATCTATTCAAGCACGCAGATTTATATCCCCATTTATAAAAAGAATAAAAGATGGACTGAGCAGCTTGTGCAGAAATCTATGCATCAAATTATTAGATGAATTCAAACATTCGTCAAACAAATTTGTGTGGAGATACGCAGATATCTGTCTATAGACCTCCTTTTAAAAAAATGGAAGCGATATTAATATGAATGATTCGCTCTTTCACTCTCCATCTGCAGAATTATTTACGTTTACCATTTAGATAATCTTTAGCTGCAAATGAGGAATGTATGCTATTAATATTTCACGAAGCTGGATTAAGCATTTATGAATTATTTACACCAACTGGATAATACAAGCTCCCTACTATACAAGTTGTAGCTCAGTTTAAATCTTTTTCTCCAGGAATTAGTAGGGATTGTTAAATAAAATGATACCTGTTTTTCTGTCAACACCATTGTAGTTGCCCAATGTTAGTCTGTAATGGAAATAATATGTGTTTTGATTGTATTGAAATTCAATTGGAGAGTGATGCATATAGGTAAGAACAACAAAAAAAGAAACATATGGTCTGGCTATCAGCATTTTGGCTATCTAGTTTATTCAATTAAATTCAATTTCTAATTTTACTCCACAATGACCACAATATCCACTCAAATACTTAGATTATTCAATTCGTCAAAAATGTTGACAATAATCTCGAATAAATAACGTCAACTTATACTGACGCCATATATTTCTCAGATCAATATTAATTTGATTTCATTGTGTTTATCTAATATTAAATCTGTATAACGTTATTTTCCGTCATTCCCGTCAGACGTATTTAGACATATTATATTCAATGACAAAAGATTTAAATATTGGTTCATTAAGTTTAGTAACAAAAGCAGTATATTGTAAAATAGTCAATGATGTAATCAAAAGTTATAACGTCGTTCGTCAGGAGCTACGCACTTAAATTTTAAATGACACATGATATCTGGAAAAAGGTAGTCTGTTCAATTTTCTTGCGATCTAAACTGGATAAAATTGGATATGAAAGATATTCTGTATATAAGCCGAACTTTCTGGCGAGAATGGTATCATTGACATTTTGTAACTTGTTTTCTGAACAACTTTGCGGCAACTTTTATCTAATCGCTGAACATAACAACAGTATTTTTTTCCCTTTCAGCAGTATAAAAATATCCAGAAAGCGAAATGCGTCAATTACAATTCGCAATTTTGATAATTTTTGTGCTGTTCATTCTATCAACCGAGGCGTGTTTCTTTAACCTTCAGGGTACTACTTCCAGGAATAGAGCCGAGACTTGTAACACTTTCTGCCAAGCAACCAACGGGTGTGATGGCACTGTCGTCGGTATGGATTGTAGGTGTAATTGCTAGACGCCGGGATCAATTTCTACGGTAAGAAACTATTTAATTTTATGTTTGAATGAATAATGTTTTTGCAACAATATTTAACTTGCTATTTTTATTCCAGATGGTTACGACCGTATGTATCCCCACATTATATTTTGGGCATTTCATACTGTGACATATCCAACAATGATAATAACGTATACACCTTTCCTCTTGGTACGCAGACATTTTATTAGCATCTATTCTAAGAAATTACAAAAATGTTGTATATTTATTTTACTTCCAAAGAAAGAAATTTGTTAATGCATTCGAACGTAATTATGTATGCGCCACCTACAATAGTTGCAAATAATGTTTAAAATTTTAAATTGGTTTCTTGTTTCCTAGCCATTCAATAAAACACTAATCCCTGTTGTAGCATAACCTTTAATTGAAAGATTATTTAACAATTTTAATGTAATTTAAATGTAGGCTAAAAATGTATTTAAATAAATCATCATGTTTTGAACTGTCCTAGGTAGCGTAAAAGGTAAATAGTTTTGGACAGCTAAGCTGCAAAACAAAGCTACTAGATGAACAATTACAATACTTCATCAAACATTGCATCTTTCGGGGGCCAAATATGAATAGAATTGACATAGCTATGTGCAAAATAAGCAAACATGTGATAGTTGGCAATGTGAAATTATATATGTACATTAAATTCAGTGGATCGAGTGTAATTCATTCTGTAATGATAGTGTTTTATTCATTTGGATAAACATATTGGTTTGCTACATCAGCATCTGGAAAACTAATCAAGATTACGATTTATAATTACCTAGTAATTAAAGGAGTGATCCAATAATGGTGACTAGGCGACACAAGATAAATTATGGACTTCGACAATGGTGTCATGAATGCTGCTTCGGACATATTTATTTGTGGCAAATCGGAATGGATTTTTATTTTTAATCCTAAAAAAATTGACTCTAGTAGTAAACAAAGGTAATTTTGTGCCATGACTTTTGTGACCATATTTTGGATGCATTTCTCAAAGCTTAATTCTATAGCTAATTTACTACAAAACGACTCACTTTAAGAGAAGAGAATTATCACGGAATAAGATTGTGCTATATTTTAGTTTATTTAGATTAGTTTTTCCAAGATGGTTTATTATCATTAGTCCCAAATTAGCATCTCCTCTCCTTCTCCTCCCTTATGCTGGATAATGCAGTAGGCTTAGAAACCAGGCTACTTTACTGATCCCCCATTGGAATTACCGAAACGACTTCCTGCGCAGTTGTGAAAAAGATACCCACTTTAGCCATATCCGGGTCATCTAAAGTGGGAATGGAGAAATACTTTCTTCCTGGACTTGGGAAACAGTATCACCTCCACAAACAGTAGTGTAAACTGAGAGAGCAATACTAAAAAAGTCAAATGTTTGATTCCTCAGCTGAGGCTACGGCAAATATTTATCCTAATTTCTTCCCAAATCAAGTAAATCATTTCTCAGTAGACGGATGTGAAAATTGGTTGGTGATGTTAGTAAACTCAAAAATTACATCAATGGATGACGCAGGTAGTATGACCACAAAGTAAAAATGTGTTGTTTGGCATCATATGTAAGTAGAAGTATCTAGGTATTTACGTCAATGTAAATAAAAGAAAGGAAAATTTATTTCGCTATTTAAAAAAGCAATTAATCCATGATACAGATTTGATAATTGATCACATATTTTGACTATTTATAGAACTCAATAGAACTCCAGTATTTGTATAATTGATATCTCGTCATACGTAGGACTGCCATAAAATCAGAAGCATAATCCTATCTGCAAAAATTCTGATTTAAATTTTAAATGACACATGGAGCGTGGAATATAGAATTTTATTATTTTTTAATCACTTTTGCTGTAAAATACAGATGACAATCGTAAGCATTAGTTTTCTAGCTCCGGTTGGTATATAAACCAGTCTTGTAGTTGAGAACAGTAACATTCGGATTTTACAAATTGTCCACCTCAGCTTTTTATAGAAATAGTGCTCTACAGATAAAATTTTGCAAACAAAACTATTCCAGCAATATACCAAGATTACTAAAAGAAAAATGCGTCAAGTACTTTTTGCCATCTTGATCATCTTTACGGTTTTCACATTGTCAACTGAAGCTTTCTGGGATAACCAGCTGTACCGAGACGCCTTTGCCAGAGGTTGGTGTATCGGTTCGTGTCTAGTTAGCCATGGGTGTGATGGAACTCTAACCAATGGCAATTGCGCTTGCAATTGTCCCGCGCGGACGCAGACATAATTATTTTGGTAAGAACACTAGAAATTTTATGCATGATTGAAAATTGTATTGGGTACTTTACTGAAAGGATTTTTGTTTTTTCCCAGATGCATCTGTCATGGCCGTATAATCTATAAAGGAAATTTCATGCTGAAATAATAAACAAAACTCGTAATAAATATAGTAAAAAGTATATACTTCCTATTGATAAATTAAAATATTTATTAATTTGATTATTTTTTTTCTCAATAATTGGCAAGTTTTCAGAAATCTTGTATACTAATAGACTGGTTTCAAGTATGGTCAACTGTAAAAATTGATTTGAATTTAAATGTATTTTCATTTTGTCCGGAAATCATACATACCCTAGCATTCAATAAAATAATACGCATTGTGTAAAATACTGATGTAAACCGAATGTGTGCTACTAATTACCTGAGTTATTAAAATGGGACTTCAATATGTTATGCAATCTGCATTTGTCAGGTTTTATTCATTCGAATAAGCGGATTGTACGAATCCGCGGATTCTAAGGAATTACGAACGTTTATCAGCTAGAATTAACAAGCAATTATATATTTGTTTCTCTAGGAAACCTTCTTACATAATTACGAATTATAAGCAGCAGTAGGGTTGCATGACTTTACGATAAAATTTTTCATCTCTAAGATTATATATTCTTAACCTAATCTTAAAAATAGACCATTTAAAATTATGAAAGACATTTTCTGACAATACATCCTTTGTTCCTGTTTAACAGTTGCTTGGTTTCCAGCTGAGCAAAACATGGAATAACAATTTTTGTTATTAACTCGGCATTTTTTGGTGCATACAGAAAAGTAGTGTATATGGGAGTAATAACGTAATATGCATGGTAATTTGCATTACACTTTCATTCATGATTTGTTACGTCAAGCTGCAAATGATGCATAAAATATTTATATAATGCAGGAAAGGTTCTATTTTTCATCACAATATATTTAGCTGTAATACAAGAAAAGCGAAAAATTCCGATATACGAATTACAAAGCTGCAATCAATACAAGTTATATCCAATGCAACAATGGGTGTGACGCTCCGTAAAAATGTATTAAACTTGGATTTCAAACCATTCTGGCCTGTGACTAAAAATTCCATTATGAATTACGTGCAATACGTTATTTCCTGGACAATGAATTATAACTCCGCTTTTAATATGGATAATTCATTCGTATTTTTTGCGAATTCTGTTCTGCTGACCAACTTTTTAATTTGAATAATTTCATTTGCTCTGTTACCCATAAATCCGACTGACACTATGACACCATTTAGTATGTTATGGTATTGGATTGGTGTTCTGCATTAAGTACATACTTATAGAATTTGGCATATTTGTGGTGAATTTATTTCCCAAATAGGTTTCTATTATTTTTACCGTGTCAATTCTTAGACCACTACCAATTATTAAAACTTCATATTAAATGTTAGTGTAGATTGTTGATTAATATGCATATTAATCTTTTTATTTTGACGTAAGTTACATGGATTTTTTGATGAACCATAACATGTTATAATTTGTATACGCATAGGTTCCGGGTATGATGCGCTCAATTTGAAAATTTATTTTTTATTATGAAGCAAATAAAACATGTGTATCGTTTGATGAGATTTACTTTCTTTGCGGTGTTTACAATGGCAATAATTTTAATCTGACATTCGGATATAAAAATCCCAGAGAGCTTTAGTTGACGCATGATTTTGTGGCTCAACAATCCACAAACTGGGTATATGGTATATATGGTAATATCCATTTATCTATCGTATTCACGATATGACATAACTAACATGAATGATCTCATTGGATAATAACGATATTTATTTTTATTGCTTAAATAAAGTTAATTGGCTTCAATTACCGAATTGGGTGCGTGCTTACTACTTTCCTAAATCCATC
>JAHZMV010000020.1:0-18544 GCA_027743765.1 Coecobrya sp. COE2
GTACTGGCTAGCAGGCATTAATTCCAATATCCATATAAAAATTGAAGCCTCTGATGGTATACAATGTTACTCAAAAGTATAATAATATGTTCATCCATGTTTTTACTTTGTGACTTCTCACCATGCATTAGGTATACTCTCTTTAAAAAAGTGTTAATTTCGTAGTTTTTATGTACTTATAAAACATTTCACTACAAGGCTCAATTTTGATAGTAATTATCCCCAAGTGATAAACTCGTGCTTACCACTGTGTAAAACAGAAATAGTTACGATGACAAGAACCTGGGTTAAGGACCCTTCCTTCCTTGGTCACAAAGTATGAGTATAAAACGCCCTTTTTCTGGTCTTCTAGCTTTTAAAAATTTCTATCTTGGGATAGGCAAGGATGAAAGAAAAAGATGTACCGTTCTTTGGATGTGGATCAAGAAGTGATGATGTGCTTTGAATTTGAAAAGATTCGGTTGTATCTATAATGGTATGTATGGTAAGATATCTACAAAAGTATATTTTTTCATACTTGAAAGTCCCAATATTTTATTTACTATAGACGAATGTACATCTGTCTGTCTGTAAACGCAGCAGTCGACTATATTTTCCCCAATTTCGGCTGTCAGAGAGTGCTTACAAGGTACATAATATAGCAAAGTAAATATATGTACATATTTGCACATTTGAAAGTAAACAGAAGACACTGTATAATATATAGAGTTGTATGTACTTTCTCCACGAGTCTCTGCTCATTGGTATCCAACCTCATCTCATCGTCTTCTTTAGAGTTCCTTTGTGTAGAGACACATACCACGAAATATATTTTTTCATACTTGAAAGTCCCAATATTTTATTTACTATAGACGAATGTACATCTGTCTGTCTGTAAACGCAGCAGTCGACAATATTTTCCCCAATTCCGGCTGTCAGAGAGTGCTTACAAGGTACATATATATAGCAAAGTAAATATAGGTATGTACATATTTGCACATTTGAAAGTATACAGAAGACACTGTATAATACATAGAGTTGTATGTATGCTTTCTCCACGAGTCTCTGCTCATTGGGATCCAACCTCATCTCATCGTCTTCTTTAGAGTTCCTTTGTGTAGAGACACATACCACGAAAAATACTACTCAACCTCGAAAATTTTAAATGAGAATTCCTCCTTCAATTCTTTTCTGGTCAACAAAAAACCAACTAACATGATCCGCTTTCTTAGAAAATGACAATTTTGATTGCAAGTGTTCGCTGTTTCCATTTGTGGTGGGTTTGTAAAAAGATTGATAAATTTTATTCTGCAAAGCTTTTCCGCAATTTGCAACAACCATCATCATCTCTCGATTCCGTATTACCATTTCTTGCTAAATGCATATGAGCGATGAGCATATATTATAGTAATGATTGCTATATGCTTATGTGCGCATATTTATTATACATACCTACATATATTTATATCCCCCATTACAGGCTCCATGCAAAACCTATGGATGGAGAAATGATGGTATGTGCAAAAATGACAGCAACTCATGCAGAATACAAATACGATGTTCCCCTTTTCATTTTCCCTCCCTTCTCCTTTTATTCAGGTTCTCGTATTTTCTTGGAGAATATTGGTTTTCTGCAGCTTTTCACCAGGACCACACAACTTTCTCCACTCTTACCCGTCGCTCTTCCAAACATTGTGTTGACGTGTGAGATTTGATGAGACTTCTTTCTTCTTATACCACACAGTGCACACATATTCTATTGAAGAAGACCTGTCTGGATTTATTTATCCTTGTGATCCTGTCCATAGTATACAGTCAGTTTATGTAGGTATTTTCTACTTTTACCCACAGCATTCCAATTTCTATAAGACGACAAGCAACCGTCTGTCTGATCTATACAATATTTTGTTCATTGCCCGTGTATACTTCACACAGCCTTTTACTTTTCTCATAGTTTTTTATTAGGATTTTATTATAGAAAAAATTATGTTATCTTGAAGGAGTTTTTGTTAGTACTAGAGAGATGTTCCATAGAACACTGTGTGAACGTGTTTCTGAAATGTGTAACGAACGTGAATCTATTATGCCTTACATAAGATTCATTCGTATAAATATAACGTTCATCATCATAACCATAACATATAAAATGTCCAAAAAATATTTTGCCATTTTGCAATTTCTTTTAACCATGCATTTTATGATGCATCTTCTCCAAAAAGCCAGCAAACATCGTCCAACGAATGATGAGGAAGGAATTTTACAGAGAAGTTTGTGAGGAAGGAGAGCAGGGGCACACAGACCGAGCGAAATAAAATGGCACGTAGTGAATAAACAAGCAGCAAGTATAGTCGTTCTGGAGCCTACTACGCACACAAACGTTTCACCAAATTGACAAACCCAGGGCAAGTAAGTGCTGGAGGATAGAGAAAAAATGCTTTCACTTCCACTTTCTCTTCAGAAGCACATACATAATATGTACCTACCTAAGTACATTGAGAAAAGGGATTTTCATTCAGGACGAGAAAATCGCAAACCGTGCTTCAATTCACGGGCCAACACATTGTATAATACGTTATGTAAGTATGCGGTTGTGTATGTTGTGTTGGTTGGTTGTGTTTTATATAAAATCCACATAGTGTGGTGAAAGTACGTACATAAAGTAATAATAAAATCGCATATTTGTGTGTATGTAGGTATGTTTATTTATATTTCGCTATATGAAATCAACCTTGTCTAGTGTGTGTGTGGAGCAGACGAGAGAGGAATCGTTCATAATACACACCACACAAGAATACAAGTATTATACTTCCTTTTGTACAAATCTTCAATCCCTTCTTCATCTTTATTTGCTTTTCTTTCAGGTTGTATACTCCAGTGAGAAAGGAAGATGGGTTTGTTGGCTGCTTTCAGCTAGTAAGTTTATGTACGTGTTAAGTTTAGGTGGTTTTTAGTTTGAAGGACCCACTTCATATGGAAAAGAAGCAAGTACATATGATGATGGATGAAGAAGAAATAGAAAACGGTAGTGGTCTTTAGGCAGAGAGAAAAGGGAATGGATAAATGAGTAAAACAAGGAAGGGGAGGATGATGGTGATAAGGCGAAAGATTGCCTTCTCTCTGTTCACTTTTACTGCTCACTTTCGTCTCCGGATTTGGCTTTCAGAATGAAATCCCGTGACTATGTGTGAAGATCCCCTGAAGAAACGAGTAACAAAAGGTAAAAACGTTGTGTTTATAGAAGATATTATTCTCCTTTGGCATTAGTGCGTTCCACATACCTTTGTAGTTGTTGATAATGCTGCGTTTACATTAATATTACCAACTGTGTTTCTGGTATATCTACTTAAATGCTTAAAATTTAGTGGTATATTTTAGCTATTATTACCGTGATGCATATGCATTATAAATACACCACTACTGCTACTCTGTATGCCTTTCTCGTCGAAAATCCAGCAACAGCCCATCCTGTTTGCTGGCGGGATTTTGGCTTTAATCTCGTTAAATCTATACAAGCTCTTCTTGTACTTGTGTGTTGCTACTACACACAGGAAATTAAAATGTTGATCAAGTAGCCGAAGAAAATCAACACCTTGTCCATGTCAATCCAACCAGCTAAAAGATACACTATTTTCCTGTTGTATAGGGATTTTTACGCAGTAAAAGTAATGGCATCAGTAGCAGTTTTGTGGGGGAGGCTAGGGGAAAGTATGGAATTAATAGATAGATATATCCTTCATCCAGTCGCAGTCGTCCTCCCGTTTCCACTGTCTTTGTCTTGTGTGAAATGAACCACAGTGCTTTTATATGCTGCGCTCTTTTCAGCAAAAAAAAAACAGGAAAAAGCAATAATGACGTCTTGTGGATCACGAGAAGACAAAGCTGGCGTAAATCGTGTTGTGCATTAAAAGATTTGCCATCTGAATTCCGTCAGTGTTGTGAGAAGGGCTTAAGTAAAGGATTCATTAAAGTGAAGAGAGTAGTGTACTAAAAAGAGTAAAAAGAAGAAAGGTGGTAATATCCATATACAAGTAGTAAAAACAGATGCAAAAGCCATATACCTAAAAAAGAGGTATATATTACCTAGATTGGACCTTGCATTGGGCCTGCCGATACGATGAGGTAAAATAACGGTACAGATCAAACGGTAGAGTAGAAAGATTGAGCTGTAAAGTCCCAGTTGTAGTTTTGTTATTGTAGTATTTATTATATGATGTATGGGCCATTGTATGGGAAGTTGTAATATTAATGAAGTTACAATGTTGCTTTTTATAGGAAAAGAATGAGACCATCTGTTATTTTGAAGCTTTTTAAAAACAGCTTTCTCCTGAAAACGAGTGGCAATTAAGGGCAATGAACCGGTTTATTGGAATACTTTTCAATTGGAAGAAGGTGGTAAGTTTGAAATCAGAAACTGATTCTCTTTTCTCGGGTACGGTACAACATATACACGATTCAAAGGAAAGTATTAAAGAGAAAGGCTGACTGGAGAAGTTTTTGGAAAATTTCGTGATCCGTTTTATTTATAGCAAGTTAATCTTCTCAGTTTACTGAGAAGACGGACCAAACTTTATCATGTACATACTTAAGTATAAACCTACCAAGGTATGCCAGTAGTATAAATAAAATACAAATGGAAATTTTGTTAAATACATATATCTGTTTTAGAGTAATAATGCCTCTGTTCTGGAACAGGGCACACCTAAATAGGACAATAGCAATAAGAAAAGTTTCGCTAATAAAACGGTCACGAATATTTTCATAATAATCTCCACGGGGTAATAATAAATATCTCGCCTGTTTCTTACAAACATATAATTATATCCCTAAAAGTCGTATTACACTTTCCGCCCTTTCCTCTCATATCCACTTTGTTAGTTTTGAGGATACATCTGCTTTCGTAATAAATACAAGGCTTACTCCGCTTATAATAATGGCGTAGTTATATGGGCGAATGTGTGGAACACGATCGAGCCATATCTTTGTCACCCGCACCCAGCCCGACAATATGAGGCCACATCAGACATGGAGCAATAAAACAGGCGAAAAGTTGTCATAATAGAACCCGAGTCATAATCGAAGTCATCATCTCACCGCAAGACTCTCTTGCAATATGAAAAAGAAAGCGTGTCGTCTTCTAACTTATCGTCAGTTCGTCATACGACAACAACTGCTCTGCCTCCTCGTACGCCCTTTCTCTCTCTCTCTCGGGTTTCCAACTTTCTTTTAAAAATGCGTGAGAAAATAGCACGGCGAAAAGAGTAATGGGAAGAGAAGAGGAAAGAAGATTGAGAAAAATGAGTGAAAGTATGTGAAAGTGAAGCTTCACCATTGTGTCATGCATATTACACAACTTATACGCTCACACTTTATAACATACCAAGTGGTGCGATGATGTTGATGATGACTATGACTAGGACGGTGGTGGTTGGTGATGATTGTGATGATGAAGGTATGTATAGCGTGTGGTCTCATCTCGTCTGGTGGAAAAAGTTAAGGAGAAACCTCTCTCGTTTTTCTTGTGCAGGTCGTCCTAATACTCTTTGGTCGGTTTGTTTCCATTTACGCTCGTAACAATGATGGATGAACAAGTTGACTAGCTGAGTGAGTAATATGGGACAAGGAGTACATACACTACTAACACAGCACATATCTCTACAGGCACAACACTATTATCATCATTATTATGAGGAAAGTGAGTGAAAGCGAGAGTGACGGCAGAGCAAACATAGTGTACACTACACTGTCGTACACTTACATGTCTGCGTTTGAATATTATTATAAAGTAAAGTACGCGATATAAAAAAGAAAATGACTGAGCACGAAGAAGTAGAAGAAGGCGAAGAGAGAAGAGTTTAAGTCTCTCGTCCTTTTCAGAAGAGATGTGATGCGAGTCACCACCATCATCCTCATCATCAACATTGCCGCTGCCTTCTTCGCTGTTTCAAAGTTGAACAGTAAAGAATTTTTACTGTCGACATGCATGATGAAAATGTGGATGAGTTTTAGCTGTTGAGTCACATCCTATATATATGCCATCTTTAAACTTTTCCGAGATAATAACAACCTATATACGTCATGCACAATAACGATCGTGAATAGTAAACTATATTATTATAGTGTTCAATATAGAATTCTAAGAAAGTGTATGCTTTTTGTATAAAAGAATAACTTTTCTTATACTTTCTCTTTCCCTCCGTCTTAAACTGTTTCTTTACTTGTGTGAGTGGAGAGAGTGAAAGTTAGTGGTTTGTTGATGTTCAACTGTAAGCTACGTGTTGTTATTATAGTAATACGAAATAGATAGGTACAATACCCATAAGCATAAAATGTTTGTAAAATACGCACATTATTTCTCAGTTTTTGTTTGCATACAGCTGCCATACAGTTATCTCTCTTCTTCCTTAACCTAGTGGCTTGCAAAACTACTTTTCATCTTCATCATCATCATGGATTGTCAAGAAGAGAGACAACAAACAAGCACCTACTCACTTAAAATAACTAGAACAAAAGTTGTTTTCCCTTGCTTGCTGGTGTACTTAAGGGTTAGTTAGTTTGCTAAATTTTTTGTGTGTCGAAAATATAACTAATCGATTATCTATTCTTGTTCTCGAGAAAACACGTAGACAGCTTGTGCGAGTAAACATTAAACCTGGGCTGTATTGAGCGATATATCATCATATATTGTGTCTGCAGCTGCGGCCAATAAAGTTGCTGGGGAGGGGACTGAAAAGAACAAGGTATATAATATACTCTGTCGTGTTAAAATATATGTTAAACTTATGATGATAATTTGTATACGCCAAAAATTGTAAGCAATTTGCTCTGATGCCAGCTGACTTGATTATAAGCATTTTTCATTTTGGATACGGTTTTATCAGTTTTCCGGATAGTGATGATGAGAATAGTGGTGGTGGTGGTGGTGCCGACTTCCTTTCATCAACTTACCAATTTTATAAATGAGCTCTTTTGTTTATTACTTGTTGTATATGTAAAAATGGAAAGTGGTTTTTTTCTGCAACGCTAGAACATGCACGTTTCTGTACAGGAAAGCTTATTTTACGATCTAAAAAGTTTGAGTAATTTTCACTTTTTGAATGTGTCTGGGTTTAGCAAGTTGGGGAGCACAACAGGGAACAATGCTTAAGAGGATATATGATGATGAACTAATTGGATTTTTATGCAAATTAAGCAACTAGTAAGTAAATATATATACACTAAATAAAAAGATAAAGTAAGCTACAACAACACACCCTCGGATTTTTATATATTTTAACAGCTTTTTCTCTCTTTCGGTACAGAAGCTGACTAAAGCTGGAAACTTGATAACTTACGTAAATTTATAATCCAATTTCTTTTCCTAAACTGTTCCAGTAAATTGTATATATAGCTCAATCCTTATTGTGTTTGTCCTTTCAAGGGTATTATATATCATTGAAATTTCTAGCATGGCTTTTAATTTTCTAATTTGCAACCCATTTTATGACGCAATCAAACGAAGCGATGAAGTGAAAATCAAATACCAACACACAGTCAACTTTTGCCGTCATAAAATTTCCAATACCTAAAGTGAATTTTGTGACTTTTTGTGACGACATTTCCGACTATAAAAGAATCAGTTATGTCTTTGAAAAATTAATGGAGTTTTGCTGTTCACCCACAGGAGAACGTATTGTCATAATTTTCTAAAATGGCATTTAGCTTGGTAGATAGCAATGATAAAGACAGTAGGTCAGGCAATTTCAATTGTTTTAACGATTTTTCAATGTCTTCTCTTCAATTGCTTATTCAGCATGTGCCATTCACATTTGCTGTAAATTTATTTTTACCTGTATGAAAGTTTACAGTAAACATGTCATCAACTTGAAGAAAATGTGTATTTCCCATTTAACGGTTTACTACTCCTTTGAAATAGGTAGCCTTGATGTTCCTGTTTTCCACAAGCATTTACCTCCCACAGTATATAGTTTATTATGCAAACAGAAAACCACTGGAGCTCTCAGAAACTCACTGACACACAGAGAGAAAGGCACAGAAAGGAGAGGATGAGAGAAAGAGGAAAGTTCAAAGGGCTATAAATATTTTATTACTTTCCATTACGAATTAATTGTATCTTCTGTTAGAAGGTAGGGGATAAACTAAACGGGGAATTCTGACACTGTTTTCACTGTGTAGATAATTGTCAGGATTTCGAACTTTCTTTCTTTATGAACTTTGGATATGATCCTTGAAAACACGAATATTGCTTTCTATGCTCGCCCCCCGTCAGTAATATTGTCTATTCGAATTTATCCACACAAATTGTATGCAAGCTATAATTGTGTAATACACACAGAAATATCTATTTATCTTGTATGTATGTATGCTATAAGAAGATATGTATGCATATTTGCACATCCTGCAGTTGACGCACTTTGCAGATTTTATTATTAAGTTTGTACCTTTGGTTTTAATAGTAATTGCCTGAAGCTGTTAAAGAACCTTTCTTTGACGAATGTTGGAAATACAGCATGAACTTCTTTCGCATGTCAGAAACTAATATTTTTACTGATGTAACAGACAACTAATTACTTTTAAAGGTTAAAATTTCAGTTTGCAGAAGACGATAGAGGTTGAATTGTTAGGAAATGGTGTTCATTCCACCTGGAAATGCCACATCAAATTATAAAAATGATGCAAACTTCCATTTTCTTTTCAATTTGGAAAGAAAAGTACAAAGTGTATGTCTTGAAGCGAGATCCATCAAGTTGAATGACTTTGAATGGAGGAAGTTACTACTCTACTATTTTCAGCGAAAGTAGCTCCATTATGTTAAAACAATATCAATGTCTTTTCACCATTTGAATACGGTTGTGACGTGGTGGAAATGAAAATAGAAAAGAGCTCTCGACACAATACCGAACAGGAAATGCGTTCGGAGAAAAAATGATGCCATCAACATCATAAGCACCACCAGTAGCAGAACATCACCCACAGCCACGATTGCCGACTCCGCAGTCAGAAAAAATGACTATGCTGCTGTTTCAACAAACATATGCGTGCATATGGAAAGAAAAAGGGGAATTGAAAGGGAAGGAAGCCAAATAATAATGTAGCCGCTTCTGTAGCTCTGCTCGTTTTCTTCTCCTTCGAAGGAATGTCATAATCATCATCACCGGCTTCTTTAGTAGTGCTGGCAGCAAAAACACTTTCACTCGGAACCTACGTACTGGAAGAAAACAGGAAATGTATGAATACAGCAGCAGTGTGAAGAGAACACTCTTGGTGAACCCATACACTTTGGAACAGCTCCTTCCTTTTACACTTTTCCACATAAAAATAAACATAACAATAATATGCAGAGCATTTAGCGAACACTTTAAAAGAAAAATATGTAATAAAGAGAGAGGAATAGAGACATGCAGAAAAGTTGTTTCAAGGGTGTCTGCAAAGCATAGGCATAACTTTTCTAACTTTTCTACTGCATATTACATTAAATAGACTCGTAATCAAACTGCATTACATGCGCAGTTTCCCTCCAGCATAGAGTATGTCATAAAAGAGATGGAGATTTTTCTGTGCATGCGTCGTTATGATTTCTTGTGATTGCTCGTACAATTACGTTTAATGGAGAATAGGATTTGGAAGAACACTTCATTCCTGAGAGGACAAGACGAAAACAGAAAGAGAAGTGTACATACATGAGTGTGTTGTAGAAAAGGTACAATTCCCCCACACGTGATTGAGTGTAGTATGGGATCGTGCACAGTACACAAAAAAGTAAGGTTCTAGTTTTCTTTACAAAAATGTTGGTTGAAAAGCATTACTGAAAGGTTTAACCCTGGCCCTGTAAACATGAACCCACGATACAGCTAAGTGTAATGACATCATGACCATGAAACTTGCAACTCTGAAAAATGACAACATCCAGAGATATTTATTCAATTAAATGACCTTTCTTTAATTGCTTGTATAGTTCAGCCAGACATGAGAACATGATCTTGTTGCGATATTAAACATTGCAACATAAATACGTAGCCAAACGCTTGCGCTTGAGTATTTACACAAAGTGTAAACGATACAATAAATAAAACAGGTATGTTTACTAAGAAACAATTGAGCTTAATGAACGTATGCTCCAAAACTCTGAAATTCTCTAGTCAAACATCTTGATTAAAGTAAACAGCAACTAACGTAATTCATTGTGCTGTCGTCATGTCTACTATTCTTTGAAAACTACAGGTTGCACGCTACTTCAGAAAGACACTACGTACGTCATCCTGAAAACAAACAAAATGACAATAGCAGTCGTCATGTCTACTATTCTTTGAAAACTACAGGTTGCACGCTACTTCAGAAAGACACTACGTACGTCATCCTGAAAACAAACAAAATGACAATAACAAGCACCTGCGCTATTGATATACTGACTGAATACAGTATTATTTATTTTGAAGTAAAAAAATAGTAAAATCATTTAGCAGGAAAATGAAGATACCCAAAGACGAAATGCTGGAAACACGTTTTCTACTTACACACTTAACATGCAAACTCATTTGAAGAGTGCTTTTTTTAAAGAGATGCGTAAACCGAAGTTGGCACTACGCCGACAAAAATCCATTGTCATTCTATTCCTGTTAGTTTTAACTCCTAAATGTATGTATGCATGAGTGTAGATTCTGAAGAAAAGCAAACAGGCTCAATGTAATGCAACGCAATCCTCTTTTGCACAGAAAAGCAAGTGCGAACAGATTTTAGAATTTTCTTCTTGTACATCTCAAATCTCATCTTCATCTGCCTAGCTACTTTTCACTCATAAGTTTCAGTCTTACTCAAACGAACTAGGCACACAACCGTCTATATAGAAAGGCTTTCATGGTGCTTGCTGGATACAGAGAATAGGATTCGTTCCATTCATGATATTTATAAAATCCATTATCCTCCATTCAACAATGTGTATTTTGTTACGTGATCAAGTATTAAATGAGTGTAGGAATTGCCTGTATGGTGATGATATGATCATACTAGAAGAGCCATTGCTCAGTTTCGTTTGTAGTGGCGTGAGAAAACCTGCGAATTTATGCAAATGTTGTTAGCACATCAAATGTAGCGTCACTGTTATTTCACTACATTGTGTTATTTTGTAGTTCCTTTTATGGATTCATACATACTTTTGCGTGTATATTGTCACGTTATACCACTTGGGTTATTTTAGATTCTATAGTATTGAACTGGAAAGTGGGGAGATATATAAAACCTACATACGTGTGTGTCAATATTCGAAAATGAAATGAGATTTTAAAGTTTGGATGGTACACATTCATTTCGATTTCATCATCACAGATTCGTTTTTATGTCAAACTACTATGTTTACACGTACACTCAGGAAATTGAATTGCTGAATTGCGTAACACAAGTCCGTTGTGCATGAACTTAGTTGAGTCGCAATATGCGCAAAGTTATGTAGCACTCTACAGGCAACCCCATGCTTACCCGAGTATATAAAACTTTAATGCATAATATTGCATATTGCTGGATGGTACACAAAATGACAATCCTGTCCTTCCACTCTTTCTACTGCATCTTCTACAATATTAACTTTGCTGTTGTAATATGCTTAAAACTATACATAGGCGTTTTGCAAAAATGCATCCAGGGAATCTCACGAGGTACAGAAAACCGTGAATCTATTAAAAACTTCTCTGTGCAACCAACAATCGCAGCAGTTTTACCTCTTATTAAATTTGGTACTTTAATATGCGCGTTGTAATTCCGTTTGATGTAAGCATTGCTATTTCTAACGGATTTAACTTTCTCTAACCTAATTTTATTGAGCAAAACTTGCATAATGTTACACAATCCTTTGCTCTAACCGAAATGATATATATTGAAGGTAAAATTGTTTTATAAACAGTTTTGAGATACTATGGAGGTACTCTTGATGTATTCATAATACATGTGCTGTGTAATCGTTCATAAATAATGTATTGCCCTTTATAAACTATATGATATGCATAGCAAGTTAGGTCATCTGTAAAATTTTACGCAATCATGTACAAAAGTGGCAATTATTGAATCTGCAATGTATTCAATAACCGTCCATTTACAGTTTGCAGATTATATTTAAATATTTCATTTTTAACTTCATTCCCGTTACCCACTTACAATGTGCTCGACACGTGTCAGGCATTGGTGAATTGAGTACACAGAAACAAGATGGATAGACAAAATCATACAATGTTTCAGTATACATATCCCTTATTATTACTTTGCAAGAGAAGTAAGTCAAAGGATAAACGTTCCAAAAAGAGCAACAACAACTCGAGTAAAACAGAAGAGAATCGTAAAAGATGTTGTTTCCTGTAATAACGATGATGTTCTATGTCTTCCTTATTACAACTGGAAGTCTTTGTTGGGTTTTCTATTGTTCACATTTTTTTATCTTTCACAACACACTGAACTCGAGCAGTTCTCTCTTGATTTTGTGTAAAAAAGAGGACTCGTAGATAGTTATCAAAATGGCTTGCCTCTCTACGTATATTATTAGTTGGAAAATATATTTGAAAGAGAAAAGCACGATTTAGTAATTCTGCGAAGCCGTAAATTACTCGTTGACTAATACTTTGAATAGCTCCAACTTTACTGTATCATCAAAAGAATTTCATTTCATTGATATGCTTAAAATTAACATGGCAAGTTGAAACTTTTCATAATAACAGTAATAATCATTTATCGACACACATCTGTATAGATAGTCACTAGACAGCATTCATTACTCTTCTGTGCTCAACCTTCTTCGTCTGCTGTGTTCGCCAACGAAATGTAAATAAGCATCTCAAAGTCAAAGAGTCAAAGCAGAAATAAATTCTCATTTTGAAGGAAACTTGAGGCTTCTTTTTTATAGCTTTTTTTGTGTATTTCCCGAAAAAGGGGGAAACGAATTTCATTAAAAACAGAAAAATGAAAAAAGGAAAGCAGTTTTTTATTCTTAGGCACAAAATATTGCATATTATTTATATCTACACCAAAATCTACAACAGATTCTTGTCCATGTTTCATTCATATCGACACGGATGTCCGTAGTATTGCAGCTTATTTAGAGCGTGAATAATGTGAACTGTTATAAACACATTAAATGAAAAATAAATAAATAAATAATGCTTCTAGAGAATACTACTGGAACAAGATTCACTACCACTGTTTATATCAGAGACAGTTTTCCAGTGAATACAAAAATGCTAAATGCTATCTACAGTCCAACGCAATTCTACTTACTACATACATCATATAATATGTGTTTCTTTACTCTTGAGATGATTCAGAACGTTCCCCACACAATGGCCAAAAAACTGTTTTCCGCAGTCACTTTAAATTACATGCTTCGTGAGTATTTTTCAAGATATCTTTCATGGCATCGTATGATATTTTGTTCGATTCAGATTAGATCAAGGCACTTTGGCTGTCCGATTTTTTTGTACAATTCATCGAATCTAGCCAGCCATATATACAACCATTCTTAAAATACGATACAGTCAGTTTGAGCCTTAAATATCGAAGATCAACATCATTTTAGGACGAATGTACTTACATATATAATTGAAATGCTGTTATCTGGATTGGTAGCATTGCGGAAACATGGAAAATGTTTTTTCTGTCAAAGACAAGATTTTTTATACCAAACTTCATCGTAATTTCTTTGCAGATATTATTTTCTACTTTCTCTTTTTCTTTTTTTAGTATTAGAAACATACTCGTGGGTTTATATATAGCTTACTCACATTAAAGCACAGCAGGATTCTTTAGATCCAGCTCTCTCAAGTGGATACCACCTACTTTTGACTCTCCTTATTTGTGCTTCTGCTATGCTGGTGGTTGTGCTGCTACTGAAGTGCTCAAAAGAGAGGAATAATAATATTGTACACACACAAGAGTTCAGAGCAGACAGCAGGGAAAACCAATATTATACTGGAGAGGGATATAAGTTTACTAAAAATGAGAGTATTTCAGTGGCTAGCTTGAAGGGTTGATAGGATGAGCGAGGGAGCATAGCAAAACAAGGCGAGTGAGATCCAGTTTCCTTCCATTTAAGTCTCAAGTAGACTAAAAGCCTTGTCTTTTTCTGGACATGTGAAAGATAGATGAGTTGAAAACAAAGAGTTTCCCCCCTCTTTCCCCCTGTATCCTGTCTTTCTATTTTCTAGACTTTCTCTGCTGATATTTGAACACAGCGTGGGGAGTATTAATATAAATAAGCTATAAGCTTACACCACACACACACTCACATCAACTTAAAGATTTTTTTCGCTTTCTTGGAAAAAAGTGCTAATGTGTTTTCACCAAAAAATTCGATTTTATTCGCATATGCTGCTCATGTTCCACTTTTGATTATGTACATAAAATACCTACGTACACACTATAGTGGTCATTTGTAGAACAAATAGATAGACAAAGCAATCTAGTTATATATAGTGTTTGAGGAAGCATTTTCATAAAATTTGATTGACGTTATCTTTCTCTCCGTATTTTCGACGAGGCTCTGTAGTGACTTATGAGTTTACTTTCTATTGAATATGATTTGGGCGTTGAAAGGAGAGCAATTACATTATCCAGCTTCCTACATAACAATTATTTGATAATGATAAATAAAAATAGATTTGAAATTCTAATAAACGAATGAATTGTTCTTTTGAGCTTGTTCTAAAATAGTACACCAGCCGTGCACATCAAAACTTATTTCTAGCTGTATGAATAAGACGGAAAGAAACGCAAGATATTTTTCGTTTTAAATAGTGCATAAATTAGTCTACCGTCAGTAAGCCAATGACGTCTAAATATAAGATGAAGCTATCTTGGGCCAGAAGTCCTGCAGATTGTACGTATTTCGCTGGTTCATTAAATATTCTTGCACAAATATACATGATTCCATTTAAGGTTGAAATGGATTCGCAATCGGACTCCTTCCGATTAACGTCCAACAAGCTCAGACAGGTAAGGTTAAGTCGTCTAATGAAAGAACGAAAGGCCAAAGCCTAAAAGTATTTTTATTAAGTTTGTGGTAAGTATTTTTGCACTATAAATAACTTAATGCACCATTCAGGTTATTTGTGGAGTTATTCATACCGTAGCTGTCAGTCTTATTGTCATTTGTGGCTACATCAAATGCTTTACTTTTGGGTTGCAAACGAAAAGATTTGAGTATATAATTTACACGCTGGATTACACTCTGAATACGGTTTTTACTCTGGCACTGGTGAAAGTTTTGTGGAGAGATCAAAATTTAATCGAGCGTTTCATGAACACACCAGCATATCGTGAGTCTGCTGTTTCTCGAAGAAAGGTATTTGTAAATATTTATTTGTAGATACCTACATATTATAGGCAGATAATAGCTAAAATACTCCATGAATTCTTAAATAAACATGTAGATATGGTTGGCAGTGTCTCCTTGCATGTTAATTTTCATTTGTGATCTTCATCTTACCCGTTCATTTGATGTTTCCTCATGTCTGATATTATCCGCAGAAACGGCAAATAACTCATTTATCATGGAATTGAGTCTGATTACGGCAAAAATGCTGTTTTCTTTGCTACTATTGATATCTCAACTATTTCTCTACATTGGGGAGGGTCTGTGTTACACTCTGTCTATCAACATGTGGGAAATTTGCAAGAATTTAGACAATAAATTACAGTGGGACACACCTTTCAAACAGGTTTCATTGCTTAATTGCAATCGGACATTTTATTACATGCATTTTTAGAAGCAATTAAATTAAATGAGTTTGCAAATTAATTTTGTTTTTGCAAAATTGACAACTCATGTTTCAATCAGGGAATCGAATTCTATAATGAGCATCGAACAACAGTGGGAATAGTCAACAGTTTTTCGTCAACATTGTTTTTGATAAACTTAATGAGCTCATTAGTTTACTACGCCCAAGCTCCAATGGTATATTATTTCGGGCATCAAACATACAGATGTGAAAATGCTGTCATGATGGCCTACATTGTCATAACTTTAATAATTTGGGGATTTGCTGGAGAGTGTCATGCAAGGGTGATTTGAAATAATATGTGAACCTATATATATCTCGCAATCTGATTATCTTATAAATAATTGGATTTAAATATTTGACATTTGATTTGTTTTCACAGACAAGAAAAACAATTAAGAAATGGGTCGATGGAAAACAAGAGAAAGCTGACGCGTGTACGCCAGTCTCCGAACAATTCAAGTTGGCTGCTCTTTCCCATAATTTAGATTCAGATCCTATAGCACTCTCCTGTTGCTTCTTTAATGTGACGTATGGATTTGAAGCATCGGTAAAAGAAATTCATAGTTAATATATATACAGCAGTCGAATGATATTATAGTTCTTTTTATTATAGTTCAAACCATAATGAATACACACACTATAATTTTCTTCTTACTGTTGGCATTGCAGATGCTTGGACTACTAATCAGCTATAATATCATAATATTTCAAATGGAGGAGCAAGGAAATACTGTGAAAGCTTCAACATCGGTTATCCAATGAATATGAACATTATGCTTTTTATATGCTTAAGGGTTAAAAATACATGTAAGAACATCAAACACGCATACCTGACCTCTTCCTCTACACACCCAGTGAAGGAAAAGGTAATGACGAAAATATATCATGACGACATGTCTGTGGTTTTGTAACGAGACGGGTTTCCTTCTTTCCCATTTTTGTGCTCAACGATTGCCGTTTAGCATTCAAATATCTTTTTCTGCCATTATTCCCATTCAAAAGCAGACGTACACAAAGGCACGTATGTGTATATTAAGGTATTATAATTTGAAAGTGACAAATGACGACAATGTTTGTAACGTCCATCCTAAAGGGGGTAATATGTTTGCCACCGTTAAAAGTCCGCCATAAAGTGATCTAACTTGGGAATATCGCATCACCTTAAAAGCTATATCATACAATATACCATGTAATGAAAGATATTATTTTGCTATTCCGCCCTATTACTAAAGTAAACTCTTTCACTGTATGGTCATGAAAAAGGAGGGAGAAGGGAGGCTTGGAGAAAAACATGAGAAAAATATATAGCCCGCGAGAATATACTTATGGTTTGGTGAAAGAGTTATTTCTGGATTTATGGAGCATAAATGTACCCATTAACATGTCGATGTCTTTCCTCAAACACTTTAAATCTGGCATAAAAAGACGGAGGGAATGTTTCCTGGGTAAGATGAGAGTACGAAACACAAACACAATTGAATATGTACTTACAACATGAATTAATGTATAATTCTATTATAACAGATAATAGAATGGAAATTATCAAATTGTGGATATGGACCTTTAACCCCATTGTTATTTTAAGTAAACTATTGTAATACAAAAGATGTGGTAAAAAAGAATTTACTTCAGTTTAAGTAAGCATAGTGCCAGTTTTATGTAAACTCTGAAACTTTCTGTACATTGAATCTTTCTCTTATTTCGGTGGCTGGGTTGCTAAACTGTAAGATACTAAAATAAAAACACAATTACAAAANCATGAATTAATGTATGATTCTATTATAACAGATAATAGAATGGAAATTATCAAATTGTGGATATGGACCTTTAACCCCATTGTTATTTTAAGTAAACTATTGTAATACAAAAGATGTGGTAAAAAAGAATTTACTTCAGTTTAAGTAAGCATAGTGCCAGTTTTATGTAAACTCTGAAACTTTCTGTACATTGAATCTTTCTCTTATTTCGGTGGCTGGGTTGCTAAACTGTAAGATACTAAAATAAAAACACAATTACAAAAGTGTAGAGTACGTAGATTCTTATGTAAATTATTCTGTCTGTCAACCAAATACTATGGGGAAATTCAATTTACGATAATATGGGACGCACACATCTACAAACCATGTCAGGGTCAAAACATGTTCAAGAGGTCCGCAAAACCGCAAAAACAAGTACCATTGACATTTCATTGTGGTCTACCAGGAGTCAGTCGGGAGCATGAGTTAATTGAATATTAGACTTGTGAGCACATGTTGCACAGTTGTCAAAAGCTTAAAAGTATGATTACTCAGAAATGTACGGTGACCCACACATGTATTTATTGCGTAGGCGAGTCAAACTAAAAGTATTGTCGTAGGTATATTTGCATGTCTGTGTGCCCCTTCATGCCTAAACTATTCGGTATCTTTTATTCAAGTTCACAATTTTCAATTAACAAGTGAACAACTTTATGTATGTCAAATAGCTTACCATTAAACTGATCTACATATGTATGTCTATAGTTTATATAAATATAGATCTTCTGTCATTTAAACTAACCATTACAGAATTCCAGCAAATAGTTTAGTCGCTACCCCTAGATTTTCAGAAATTCGCGTAAGCAGTTGGTATCTTCATCTTCCTTGGTCATCCTTTCTCCGGTTTTATTTTTTCCATCAGTTTATTTCAAAGTAGAAAAGTATGAGATAGTTCAAGTTTTCATATGCATGCGCTTCCTTTTCTACGGTAATATGGGTTGATATTTTCGTTTAGATAAATTATAAAATCGATACCTGTAATTAAAAGCTGTGGAAGCAAGCTTGACAAAAGTAGGA
>JAHZMV010000021.1:0-12203 GCA_027743765.1 Coecobrya sp. COE2
AATCGTCGGGACTTGGAAAAAACAACTAGAGAAAGGGATGACGCTTTAAAAGATCTACATAAACTGTCAGCAGCAAATACAAAAGGTCAAATGGAAAGGCGAAGTGTTGAATCCGAGTTGGAATTAAAAAGTAAAGAAGCTGATGACTTGAGAAGACAAGTCCAACGGTATATTGATGAAGTTCGCCGAATTGAGGAGTTACTTTTGGATAAGGTCTGACAAATATTTTTTTTAACTTTCCGACCAATATTTTGGCCGTTAGAAAAATACTATATCAATATAATGATGGATAACGTTTTGATGATTTGGTTGTTTTATTCGTTTACAGGAAGAAGAAATGGAAACGCTTATCCAACATTACAGATCCTTAACGCAGGAAAATAATAATTTGGAAGCTCAAAGAACTAGTCTCGAGAGAGAAGCTTCTTCAATACGAGAAAGTGTGCGTGATGCTGTTGACCAAAATATTAGTTTCAAAACGCACTTGGCGTCTCAAAATTCTTTGATACAAAATTTGGAAGAAGGTATGACTTGAAGGAAATGAGCAAAGTAAAATAACGCTAAAATATATCAAATAGGTCATTTAATGAATTAATTTACAATATCATTTTAGAAATCCAGAATTTAACTCAGCAAATTTCACAACTTGAAAACCAAGCGGAAACAAAATCCGAGAAAGAAAAAACTCTTGAAGCTGACGTAAAAGCATCTAAGGATCTTATCTATCGTTTGGAAGTACAAATGGATAAACTGAAGCTAGACATGTCGGATTGTGAAAGTAAAAGAAAACAGCTTGAGGCTGAAAATGCTGAGCTCAATGCTCATATCAGCGCATTAGAGGCACGACTGAATGATGAAACAGAACGGCAGCATCAGTTAGAAAGTCTGGTGGCCAATTCTCGAGAAAAAGATTTCCAAATGGAAAGAACAACGCAGGGCATTTCTCGCGAAAGGGATGAATTGGCAGAAAAATTTACAAGTCTGCAAACTCGAAGGTGAATGTTCTATATTTTTCTTAATGCTCCCTAACTTAGATTTGGTGTTCAGTATAATCATAAAAATTATGCTAATTATATTACAGTGAAAACTTGAATTCTGAAGTCTCCCGGTATCGTTTGAAGTCGATAGAATTACAAAACGAACTGGATCGTACTCGTAGACAATTGGATACCGAAAAAAGAGAAAGAGAAACGGCTCTATCAGAACTCAGAAGGTATACCTTGTACATAATTATGCATGCTTTATTCAGCTTTATTTTATTAAATATTATTATTTACCTATGTAGCAGTTAGTAAATTGTGGTCTTAATGATTTCAGGGTTCGGGAACAGCTCAACTCCTCCAGTGCAAACTATCTACTTCATACAGCATTGGGAACCACGGGAAGTTCTGCTGGGTCCCAACCAACAGGCAACATGACAGACATGTCTATTCAACAGGTTACTACACCTTCCTCGGGTTCTACATTTAGACAAAATTTGTTCGCTGGAGGAGGTGATGTTCTTCAGAGGGGTAGTTCCAGGGAGCAAAGTCCATTTGCACGAGTTTCGCCATCATCAGACTTACATCTAGACCCACCGTGAGATTTACTTAACTATAGATAAAGTGAATGAACAAGACATGAATGAGCGTCAAGATTTTCAAAGTTTTATTCTTTTGGTTTAGAATAGCGTCATCCACGACTCGTAGGGAGGTACAGCCAGGACCATCTTCAACATCAACTACAGCCGACCAGAGTAAAGACCAAGAGTCCAATCAAACTGCGGGAGATGATGAATTTGAAGAGTGGGATTCGCCGGTTAAATGAATGTTATCTCGGTACCTTTTGAGATGCATGCTCGGAATAAAATACGCTTATCAGGAAGTCATAAAATAAAAACCAAAATCGCTTCAAAAAAGTATTGTCATTAAACCAGTTTCTTCTTCAATTTTAATAATTCTGTCCTATAAGATACAATAATCACTACTACATAATAATAATAATACATAATTAATTGTTGTGTTCACATATTGTGTTCGATTAAATTACAAAATAATGCAATTACAGTAACTGGATCTGCCTTTGTAGCACCAGGCAATTCTTCAAAATTAACCGGAATGGAGTTTAAACGCCCTCATTAACAGCATATATATTATAATCATTTTCCATTTTTGTTATCAAACATGGAGATTTCCTATTTCTCATCATAATAATCTATGTAAATTGGTCATTTGAATCCTGTTTTCTACAATAATTATGCATTAAAGATGTAGAGAGCCTACGTAGTGGACTTGCTTGATGATCGTCCCTTACGGCGAGATGTCTTAGCTTTTGCTGATCCAGTACTTCTCCTACTGCTTGTACTACGCGTGCTCCGATTTGAAACCAGGGATTCCACCTCGGCAGCATCCTCATCCTCTTCGTCAAAGAAATCATCAATTACCGCTGCCTTGCGCCTCTTGCTTGGCTTCGGTGGCTCGCTTTCAGGTGCAGTCTCTTCCTCAACAGGTCGAACTTTAATGCCCTTAATTCTCCTATTTTTGGGAGGATCTGGTTTTGCAGGCATTAAAGTTGTTTCGAACACAGACACCTCTGATCGTTCAGTCTCCGAGTCTTCTATGACAGTCGATAAGTCTTGTTGGTGACGCAAATACTTCAATCTGTGCTTTCGAGCTTTACTTATGGTCTTAGTACTCTGTTTCTTCGATGTAGAGGGAAGTTCTTCCGCCACCTCGTCCATTTCTTCTTCCATATCTTCTTGTGTTATCTCGAAAACAAATGAGGATGACGAAGAATTTCCTGGCTCAGCAGTAGGGTTTGATTTGGCTTCATTTTTGTCACTTTTCTTTCGCGTTTTCGTATCACTTGCATCTGTGCTATCGCTTACATCATCGATAGAGGCTTCCTGATAAGATCTTTTGGCTGTCCGAGTCTTTTGTTTCGTGACTTTAGTAGGAGAATCTTCAGGCTTCAACTCGGCATCTCTTGTTGGTGTCTTTGACCGTGTGCTTCGAGTGGTGCGTCGTGTAGTCTTGGTCTCTGGTTTATGAACATCAGCGTCCTCGACAGCTTCTCTAGTTGGAGTCGTGGAACGGGTTGCCCTTAAGGTTCTCCTTGAAGCTACCTTTTCTGCATCCTCTGTTAAATGCTGTTCACCAGTAATTTCTCGAGTAGGTGTCTTTGACCTTGTACTGCGGATGCTGCGAGTGCTACTGCGTGTGGAAATGGCGTCAGAAAGATCGGTGTCTTCAATAGCGTCTCTTGTTGGAGTTGTTGAACGCGTGGACCTTCCAGTTCGCTTTGAAGGCATCAATAAATTCTGTTGACTGGAACTATCCTGTGAAGACTTCTTTGATCGTTTGCTTCGAGTGCTACCTCGGGTAGATTTGCTATCCGAATCATCAACATCAGTGCTTTCAATTACTTCTCTTGTTGGAGTTGTGGAACGCGTGTCTCTACTACTTCTTTTCGAAGACACCTTTCCTCCTTCATGTAGTAAATGTGGTTCAACAGAAATTTCCCGAGTAGGTGTCGTCGACCGTGTACTTCGAGTGCTTACTCGTCTAGATCTGGTACCCAAATCTTCAAGATCTGGATTTTCAATCACCATTCTTGTTGGAGTTGTGGAACGGGTTGCCCTTAAACTTCTTCTTGGCGATACCTTTTCTACTTCCTGCTGTAAATGCTGTTCAACAGTAGCTTCTCGAGTAGGCGTCTTTGATCGAGTGCTACGAATGCTGCTTCGAGTGGACTTGGTGTCAGAAACTTCAAGATCGGAGTCTTCAATAGCGCTTCTAGTTGGAGTTGTGGAACGAGTTGCCCTTAATGTTCTCTTTGAAGGTACATTTTCTACATCTTGCGATAAATCCTGTTCACCAGTAACTTCTCGAGTAGGCGTCTTTGACCGAGTGCTACTTCGTGTGGAAATGGCATCAGAAACCTCAAGAACAGTTTCATCAATGGCGTCTCTTGTTGGAGTCGTTGAACGCGTGGATCTTCCAGTTCTCCTTGAGGGTATCGATACATTCTGTTGACTGGAATTATCCTGTGAAGATTTCTTTGACTGCTTTCTTCGAGGGCTACTTCGTGTGGATTTGTTATCCGAATCATCATTATCAGTACCTTCCATTGTTTCTCTTGTTAGAGTTGTACTGCTTTGTTGAACTATATCTACATCGCTACTTTCAATTGCTTCTCTTGTTGGACTTGTGTTGCTTTCTTGAAGTACATCAACATCACTAGTATCCATTGCTTCTCTGGTTGGGGTTGTGTTGATTTGCTGAACTACATCAAGTGGGATGTCTCCAACCTCTTCGGCTCCTTCGGTGTGTGGAAGGCTGATGTCTCCAATCTCCTTAGCTTCTTCTGTGTGAGGAAGGTTAATGTCTCCAACCTCCTCAGCTTCTTCTGTGTGCGGAAGGCTCGTATCTCCATCCTCCTCAGCTTCTTCTATGATTGGAAGGCGTATTTCTCCAGCCTCTGCAGGTGCTTCTGTGTTCGGATGGCTTACATCGCCAATCTCCCCAGAACCTTCTGTTTGCGGAAGGCTCATGTCTCCCTCCCCAGTTCCTTCTGTGTGTGGAAGGCTTTTTTCTCCAACTTCCTTGGCTTCTTCTGTGTGTAGAAGGCTCGTGTCTCCAACCTCCTCAGCTCCTTCAGTGTTCGGAAGGCTCATGTCTCCTACCTCCCCGGTTCCTTCTGTGAGTGGAAGGCTTTTTTCTCCAACTTCCTTGGCTTCTTCTGTTTGCGGAAGGCTCGTATCTCCAGCCTCCTCACCTTCTGTCTGTGGAAGGCTCATGTCTCCGGCCTCTCCAGCTTCTTCTATGTGTGGAAGGCTCACGTCTCCCGCTGATTCACTTTCAAATAATGATTTATCAACGGCACTGCTAAAACTGACGTCACATACTGCGTTTTCGAAATTGTTGTCGTTCTCGCCTTCCAAATTGTCATCTGCGTCTTCGTAAATGGTTACATTTTTATCTTCCCCTTCTTCAGAAGACAATGACAAATTTTCAAATCGTAATTCAACCTTCTTGTTAATCTTCGGTTTGGATGGATCCACCTCCTACATTAAAATATCAGTCATAAGTATTCGATTTTAAAACCATATAAATATAATACTTCTAAAGTTAACAACGTGACGTACCTTCATAATTGAATGCCTTGGGGGTTCACTTGTCTGAACTAGGCTTTCACCTAATCCTTGTGAAATACTCTGGTTGGCACCGCTGAAACTTGTTCTCTGCTTGTCTTTACGATGATCCACTGCTGGTGTTTTTAATAAACTAATGAGATCAATATGACTATTCTTTGATGTCGTGTTAAGCTTGTCTTGGATAGTTAAACTTTCATTACAAGTAGTATTTGCGTTGTTAACAAACGAGTGACGAGTCACAGACATTGACATTCGCTGTGAAAAGGACTTCCTGGCGGTGGAAATTCGTCGAGATCGAAATTCATCTTTTTCCCCGTCAGATTCGGAGGTACTACAAACGTTCCTCTGAATTCTTCCAGCGTATCTACGTAGAGGACTCAAGGGATCTTGGGCAATAGTCTCGTTGAGCTTAATACGTCTTAGATGTGGTGGCAGTTTGGGAACGGCAATGCCACGGTTAGGCATTTCATTTGATGGGGATACATCAGTTGCAGGAACAGGTTTGATGCTAATGGTGTTTTGAATTGAACGGACTGTAATTGAAATTACATACAAATAGTTTAGTAACGCATAAGAATTACTAATTATTAAAATGTTGTTGGACCACTTACTATTTTGATGGCTTTGAAGGCGAAGGAATTGTTGCACATTGCTGCCTTTTCTGCTGTTTAAGAGGTGACTAAAGTAAGTTTCTTGAAATCTCCACATCTTTCGATCATTATCTGATAAATGTTTATGCTTCAATATTTCCCGTACTCGCACGAATTCTTCCTCAAGCTTTTTGTAATCCTCAGTATGTACGTAATACATCAATAATTGTGACAGGCGTTTCACAGATTCCGAACTATTCAAAAAAGCTAAGAGAGAACTTCTTACACTTTCTGGAAGTTCTTTGGATTTTAGCCGAATGAATTCTGCTAACCGCTCGCGTGATTCTGAAACTTTAATTTAAACGATGGATTAGAATCTGATGGGCTTTTGAAAATTAAATCTGCTTTCTATTCACTTTTAAACTTACTTTCAAAAAACTGCTGCAGTAAATGTTCATCAGAACTCAAGTTGCTAGAAATCATTAGCTCAGCCAGTGATGTATATTTACTGATGGATGATGTCATCAGGCTAAAGAGTAATCTGCAATAACAGAACAATGACAAAGTTGTATGGATGACTTAACTTTTGTTAAATTGTTTTCTCTAATCATTAATCTCACAATACCTTGCAAGAGAATGTGGACAAGACATGTTCATCAGAACTCAAGTTGCTAGAAATCATTAGCTCAGCCAGTGATGTATATTTACTGATAGATGATGTCATCAGACTAAAGAGTAATCTGCAATAATAGAACAATGACAAGGTTGTATGGATGACTTAAGTTTTGTTAAAATATGATCTCTATCCGTAATCATTAATCCGACAATACCTTGCAAGAGAATGTGGACATGACTTTAAGAGCAGCTCGGCGACATCGTTTTCATATCCTGCAGCAGTTAATGCAACAGCGGCAGCACACCAAGGTAGTCCATCTTTTTGATACAGTCTATCGTTCTCTTTTAAATGAACGAGGATTTCATTCGGAATTCCGTGATCCAGTAACCACAAAACGTAAATTTCCTGATACTCTTCCGCGGTCGAGTCCATAACTGCTTTGAAATCACCTCGCACTTTTCTTTCAGCAGCACTGTAATTAAGAGAATGGAAAGGAAAATAAATATTTAAATTAGAGCCACAGTCAGGAAAATAAATAAGTACAATTAGATCAAACTAATAACCTGCTATGACTAGTATCAGCATTTTGAGATAAGAAGGTCAAATCAATCAGGAAGTACATAAATATACGAGACACAGCTTTAGGGTCGGCATCAGACATAAACATGTTCACAAGATAACCAACATGCTGAGGTGGGTAACAATACTGCCTTTCTTCAATATGCCATTTTTCCCGCAGATCTTCATCCATCAAATTATCCATGAGATGATCGATCATTAAGGGGTGAGACTGCAATGAAAAATGTAGATACATTTCAGATTCAACGTTAGAAATTACATTCAATAGTGAAAAACAGCAACATGGTTTAATCTTTGTTGACATACCCTTTTAAACTGGTTATCAATATAGTCGCAACCTTGCAAAGCATTTCTAGCTTCGTGACGTCGCTGCTCATAGTAATCGGATAAATTTTTAATGAATGATTTATCGCATTCTGGTAACAGGCGTGCTTTGTACATCATCAGCAAGGCGGCAGAGTATTGGACAAGTTTCCCTAGTCCAAATTCCATATTTTCCAGTTCTTGCCTTCTTACTGCAAAATTAAATTTTTTAAATCAGTCATGTATATAGCACACATTGTGCAGTTTTACAAATTGTTGAAGATTTTAATTTTTACAAACCTGAGTAAACCTCTGTCGGACCCATTAATGTCAAAAGTAAACGATGCAATGATGTCCACGCAAAGTTGGAAAAATTTATAAAGCGTACAGTTTCCGGTGGGAGTACATCATCGGCGAAATCAAAGAGATTCTGCCAATGTTCATCTGCTCCACCGCGAAGGGCAAACATGTATCCTCCTATCCAGTCAATTATGAGATCAATGGTGCAACCAACATTAGCATAGGAACCGTCAAGCCAAACATTAGCTAGACGAATAATAGCTGGAGTGCGTCTATTTTCCAGTAGCACAGTCAGAATAAAATAGCGGTCTTGTTCCTAAAATAATAATTAAAATCAGATTAATGTATCAGAAATGCTTATCATCAGTGAATATCATTGATTGTGGACAAAGCATTTTGGCATACCTTTTTGGATAAATGTTCGCCATAAACATGTGGAAAAACCGGCTCCAATCCATATCGCGTACAAGAATTCTTAATGTTTTCTGGTTGAATCATTAAAGATGGACCGTCCTTCAGTATTATTCGTACTAATTTCTCTTGAACACCAAAATGTTCAAACGCAGATACTCCCGTGTTTGTTAAACAAATCGCCCCTAAAGTAACATAATTCATTTATTCATTCACTGTGTTGATAAGAGTAAAGAAAGGATATAAGTGGTTTCAAATTACTTACTAAAGGACAATGACGCTGGAAATAAGTGAACGTCCAATTTAGTATGTGGATTCTCCCAGCGCATTAAACTTTTCGGCAAGATTCTTACATCCATTACGAAATTAGATACATCTGCAAATATAATGAAATGGATACTTAGCATGAAATGGATTAATGTAATGATTTAAGTAAAATAATTAGCACAGTTCCGTACCAGCAATCTCAATAGGTAAAGCCACCCAATATGGACACAGTCCGCTCTCGGGATTGTAGAATATGTGTTCTTTGGTGTGGTTAGAGTACCATTGATTCAAGTCGAATGCTCCCAAGTAAAAAATACCGCCCCTTCCCACTTCCCAAGTACAATACATCAAGTCGCTGTCTGGCTGCGTCCAAATTCTAATTGGACGTGCGCTGCAACGAATGCTGTCGAAATCTTCATTCTCACTGTCCGTAGAAAGGAAGTCGTCCACAAGTGGAATACTCATTCGCTTAGCACATTGTTTAAAGCCCTTTACAATGAAACCAGAATGATTATAAATCTACTTGACACTATTTTTTAAATAGTTCTCAATAAGATATTATAATTACTTACATCATACACGAAACCAAAATTTTCTATATAATTTTTCCTTTCGTAATACAGACTATGTAGTTCAACATGCGTAGTAGTACATTCAGCCGACTTATTTCCATACATGACCCAAATGTAACAATAGTTTTTTGGATCATCCACGGGTTGCTGAAAACTAAATCCAAAAACATGTGCTGGCTCATTCCTTTGGATCGGTAGGGGCTCTGAACTAAACCTTTAACAATAAAACATATTGAAATGGTTAAAAATGGACAATAACTAATGTTATGTATCTGACAATCGCTTATCACTGTAGTATTTAACTTACTGTAGTTCCATGTTGTTAACCCTCCATATTTGAAAGCCACCGCATGTAAAACCTACGAGCAATGATCCTATGGCTGGAACATATTCCAAACATGTCACGGCCACTGAATTTTTATGAAGTGCTAAAACGGTTTCCCCATTTGGCTTGCAGTAATAGAACGCGTCATGCGATCATCTCATCCTCTGGCTCGTCTATAGAAAATAATAATTCAGTTTTCATTTATGGGATGTAATTGCGTAGCGTACCTACCTACTTTATACGGTGGTTATGATAATTATGTTTGGATGATAAATCAATAAATCTGTAATTCAACTTACTCGCAAATCTTAAGGAAATTAAACTCCTTTTGGATACAGCCTTATGTCTTTTCGTGGCAATGACATATTCATGGGGATTGACATACAATAATCGGTATGTTGAATCTGAAGCACTCCTACCATCAGAAGCTGACATGCTTGATAAGTTAGGATCATCTAGGCCTAAATCAATAATGATAACAGACCCTCCACGAAGACCCACCGCTGCTATTCCTACCATGGCCATCATGGTTTCATTAAAGAAAGGACGGTTACTGCCACCCTCCTCAAAATGACTTAGAACGGTAATGCTGCTGACCTGGACACAATTAGTAGAATAAAATCAGTCATTATTCCACTTAAATGCTTCGTGTGTGTATCAGTTAAAGTTTAAAATAAATAAGTTTAGTAGAGAATAAATCTTAAGTACCGGGTCAGGAATTTCAATCCACTTCATCGGAGCACAACGAATCGGATCAAATAAAACAACAGCTCCTCTAACATCCTTATTGTTGCCATCATTAGTATATGAAATGCCCAACAGCAACTTTCGCATGCCTGAAGATGTCCTTAAATTATGAATTGCCAATTCAGCGGCACAGGTAATGTGGCCTCCTATGAAGGTATAACTGCTCGAAGACACCGCCACGGAGGTGTTGCTCGAATGAGCAGCAAAACTCGTATGACTATCTTCAAAGTATCTGTCCACCGGGAAGCATTTGATAACCGAGTGATTGAAGCAACATCCCCAAGAGCAATCTGTATATGAAGCATTACGAAAACCATCGTTTAACTGATTACTGATAATTTAGACAGATTTAATCGGATTTAGACTAGAAATTAACGTACCTTGTGAANTGTATATGAAGCATTACGAAAACCATCGTTTAACTGATTACTGATAATTTAGACAGATTTAATCGGATTTAGACTAGAAATCAACGTACCTTGTGAAATAAATCCAGACAAATACATTCCACCCGGTACTTCCGGAATGGTTTTTGGTAGCGCTGTTTCCGGCTCATAGCAAAATGGAGACAGCAAATTTTCTAAATTGTTCGTAAGCTCCATATTTTCTTCCGCCATTGTTCATAAGCCTAAATGTGGTGATCAGATCAGGATCCCAATCAAAAATTTGTTTGGTGATGCTAACAATTTTAACTGGGTTATTTTGATTGTCGCTTTTTATCTCTAACTCAATTCCTTATTAAAGCTGCACTTCAATGCATTTTCTCTCTTTATGTTGAACAGTGTGTACTACAAATTCATCTCTGCTTTTCCTCTGAACATCTTCCAAACTCCATTTACTATCACAATCGCGTATTTAAATGTTTTTATCCCTTTCCTTCACCCAACCAAGTACTCTTACAATTAGTCAGCAGGACAAAATCAAAGTGTTTAAATAAATCATTTGATTGCCGTCAGCAGCACTCATTCCAAAATTAACTTTCACGCCCATCCTCTGCCCACTATTCAAATTACTTTAAAAAAACGCTTCCAGTCACCAAAAATTAATTGCTCAATTAACTTTAATTACTCCTCTAGTCCTCAGCCACAGTCTCTCTATCTTTACTCCTTCCTTAGTTAACTAAAACGACAATCGCGTATTTAAATGTTTTTATCCCTTTCCTTCACCCAACCAAGTACTCTTACAATTAGTCAGCAGGACAAAATCAAGGTGTTTGAATAAATCATTTGATTGCCGTCAGCAGCAGCACTCTTATCAAAATTAACTTTCACGCCCATCCTCTGCCCACTATTCAAATTACTTTAACGCTTCCAGTCACCAAAAATTAATTGCTCAATTAACTTTAATTACTCCTCTAGTCCTCAGCCACAGTCTCTCTATCTTTACTCCTTCCTTTCCTTAGTTAACTAAAACGGGGCAAAAGTATACAAACTCTTAAATCTTAATAGCTCTACAGGATTACATACTAAACTTGTTTGACTAAATACCGGTAGGTCAAAGAGTCAATAATTAAGACAGTTAAATAATAATAATGACTCTAGTTTAGTTAATTAAGATCCTTTTGTTTGTAAGCAACAGTGCACTTTACTGAATAGCCGTGCATCTTCAACGTTCGTAGCATACCATATCATACGGGCATCCGTCAACAACAAAAATCCTAAAAAGTATCGGGCAACATTTTACATCAATTTTTCGCCGTGTCTGCCTGCTTGTCTGTCCGTCCGTCATTTTTAATGCTCTCACCTCTGGAAATGAATCCAGAGCTATCACCAACTTTACCCTAATCCTTCTCTCTGCCACTAACTCCAAAATTTCCCCCTCATTCAGAGCAACTACCCTTACCCTTAAATCTTAGAGTTTAGGGTAATTTATTTGCTTATACCGCTACCCTAAAGTTGCCACATTGGGGTATTGTGATACTACAGACTACATAGATAACAACTGTATCATGCAACTCACATGCTACATGCTCTACCACAGTTTATATAATACGGTGAGCACTTCACCACCTTCCCAAACTAATCGCCATCCTTCGCCGAATACTCCTTGTTCGATTTTAGTTGATAAGTAGCAGTACCTTATCATAACTGTTCAACGACCCAACTTTGTAATCGTTTCTATCAGGCGAACATGATTAGTAAAATATGGTTGAAAATAGGTGTATTCTTTTCCTCCACTGATCTCTCATTTCATTACCAACGACTACAAGAACCAAAGTTGTTAGTTACAATAAGTTACTTTTCCCAAGCTGCTTCATTTTCTGTCGAGTCGTGTCTTTAAATAAAAAAATCAATTCATACTTCACCTCCATCTCCAATCATCTTCGAATTTAAATATCTTCCACCGAAGATGATATTTG
>JAHZMV010000022.1:0-24449 GCA_027743765.1 Coecobrya sp. COE2
CATCAGAAAAAACTAAAGGATTAGTTATTGTGACTCTTTATACTTTATATATTTCATTATTATTATAATTGGACGAGTTTATGACATACAAGCAGAGTGAATGACTTGACTAATAATAAATCAATAATAATTAATAATAACGATTATTACAAATTGATCTTCTTTAAAATGATAAGAACATTTTGCACGTGTTTTTGGGTGCATGTTATGCTCATATTAGTTTGGAGTATTACCGTTAACACACGAACATTTCACAGGAAGGCTCGGTCAAAAATCAAACCGTTTTATTAGTTCGCGTTCGCACCATACGTGGAAATTCTTTTAAATGACTCGATGGCGAAATTCGTGGGAAAATCCCCTTCCATCATGTCACAAAGGAATTTCGCACATTTTTCTTATTATTCGTAGCAATTATAGGTTTCGTCGAGGCAAGGATGAGATAACAATTAGAGATACATGTAATATAAATTTGCATGATACTCCGTTCTATTCCCCGATGAAGCCCGATCTTCCCCAATGCATTTTCCCATAATGCCCCAAAGTTTGCGACGATACCGGTGGAAACCCCAACCCCAGTGCTCATCTAAAATATATTTATACCGTCCCCTCCGAAGCGCACACCTTTCCCACATCCCACATCCAATTAATATTAATTTACCAAGAATTCATAAAGACTTAGTTACTAAATTCACTCCATCTATAAAATCAAAATCATTAAAGTAAGAATTCGAGATGAGTGATGTTGGTATACTTGATAACCAGAAAGAGAAGAAAGAGAAAAAGGTGATTCAGAAGGAAAAATTGATTCATTACAATCCTCACACTTGCGAATTTTCTTCTACGGATTTGCAACATATCCGTCCTGGCTCAAAATATATCGAATACCGACCTACTACCAATCTAACTTACCAAATTCATGACATTCACAAAATGGCCACACAGTAAGGTCTTGCCTTGGTCGAGTTTCGGCATCCAATGGAATGGTATTCAGTGATTGAAGTGTAGCTACGTACAAAATGAGTGAGGGGGAGCCAAGAAGCTTTTATGCAGTAGCACTTGGCTATGATAATCGCAAAGAGCCAGTCAAGTTCCTTTACAAAAGTGATAATAGAAATCCCATGTTTGCAGTGGTTGATCCGCGGATATTTGACAGAACGGATGAAAAATGCGATGTGCTAAGTCATGTCGTGGGAAGTGACAAAAGACAATATTTAACAACCAGGTTTTGGAACTGCAAAAAGTACATGGGCAATGGCAAAAGAGTGGCACATTGTGGCTTATTTATGTTTCCACCCGGTTCTTTGTGCTTTCAAAGAAGTGAATACGGTAAGAATAGTATGAATTCTACTTTACTCATAGATAATAGGATTACTTCTCATTGTTTCTAGTTCAGTATAATATAACTACATACATTGTGATGTAAAAGAATTTTCAAGATTGCAACAAGAACAGACTGGAGGAGACACAGTTTACCTCAATACAATTCACATAGACCAAACCCAGAAGCGATTTATCTATCTTTCCACTGACCAGGTAGCGAACCTAAAGTTCGATGACTGATCTGGGAATTGGAATAGGATGAGAAATATTTTTGTTTGCAGAGATGCTGGGAGGACGCATTTGCCACATGTGAAGCCAAGGGTTATTATATGCTAGACTTTGATACAAAATGGGGCGACGCCTATCGAACCGTAGAAGTATCGAGCATTTCTTCCCCGAAGCAAGTAAATCTTTAAAAAATAATCCTTCAAAAACTTGAACAGTCGAAATTTTTCATCATGCGGTATCATATAGAATAAATTTTTTATATTTTTTTCAAGAGTTGAATCCAGTGACTACGTTTTGGACATCAGGACGTTTTGGAAATACTTTCGCTGACGGCCAATTTACTTGGGCTACCAAAACCAATGTATTTAAAAACCATTACAAAGATGAAGCTCCACCATTTGCATTTTCTTGGTGGAGTGACCAGAAACTTTCACCAGATGAAATTGCACTGTGCAGGCGGGGCAAAATGAAACAACCTTGCGTTTCTGAAGCTATGAATCCAGACAACGAAAGAGCAAGGCCAAAGTTAAATTTCAAAACTTGGTACTGCGACTTTCCCATGGTTCACCCTACAGGTTACATGCACACATTGTTAGCAATTCAAAAGGTGTAATGATTCCCATTCATACCAGTACGTTCTCTGTTACAAACTATTCAACGGTACAGACTCTTTGGACAATCCTTTGCCTCCAGCGTAAACTGCAAAGAGAACTGCTCTTCATCCCGAGTCGTGTGAAAAATTGCCAGAAACAACTGATATGCCGACAACACCACACCGAGGAATTACAACTTATCAAATGTAAGTAATCGATCCATTTAATAAGGATACTTGCATCTCAAAATTGTCTACCGTACATCGTCTCGCCCCAAATTCCAAATTTGTATACTACCAGCCAAATAATTCTTCATATTCAGTGGAGATCAAGAAGCAATGCAAAAAGTTTGGATTCATCCTTGCAGAAATTCGCACGAAGGAGGATTGGGATGCTATTCAAAAATCGGGAATTAGTGGGGTTGTTACTGGAGAAAATAGCGGTGCAAAATACTTCTATGTGATTGGAATTGATGACAGCATTGAATGCGGAAAAGTGCGATATGACAATGGATGAGCTAACATTCTCCATGTTTCGCGCGGAAGGAAGTAACGATATTGTAATGAAAATAAACAAATAAAATTGAAAAATTTTATTGAAAAACTAAGCTTTAGAGAAAACTTAATTTAGGACGAGCAATGTAGCATGCTGGATTCTGTGTCGGTACCTGGAACTACTACTGGAGGACTAATAATCATGTAAACTGTAAACTGGGGTCACCTGAGAAAATTGCGTATGGCTTGTGCATGTTTCCAATAACTTGTAACTGTTTTATTGGTAGTAGCGAAGGTAAAATTTGCAATTCTCATATAATTTATAAATGAAGTACTACACACTTGTCACATGTCCCCATTGATCATAGCTTACAAATGAGCTATTTTAGAAACTTCTCAGCAGCAGATCAGAATAAGTATACAACTATTAGTCCACTTGAATTAGAGAAAAATCTTTAATCCACTTCAGGTATAAAAATAACATACATAGGTACCTATGCTTTTGCCCACAAAAATTATCTCATAGTCTCTACATGTATAAAATTCAAAATTTGCTCAAATCTTGAATGCGTTACCCTTGATTGATAATGACATGCCGATTTAGAAAACATGGGAGGATGCTTTAAAATTCAGTCAAGCAGCTAACCTGAGCCTTCTGGATTTTGATTCAAAGTGGAATGCCACTTTTCAGGTGGTGAACATTTTTAAAAACAAACTAGTGAAAGCATGAATGTTTGCCTAATTGCATAAAGCATCGACAATATATACGTCCATAAGATGTATTCATCACGGTTTCAGTATTCATTTAAAATGAATCATTTTACTTTATTTTATTTTATCATTACAAACTAAGGATTTTACTGTCTAACCCCATTCTGTACATCAGGTAGGATTCAAGGCATGTACGAGAATCCTACTGGTATTTGGGAAAGTACTGGAGCGTCCCTGGAATTTCCAGGTGATAGTGTCAGGGTTGAATGGATTCAATTAAACAATCCACATATAGGGAGAATTTGAGAAGGGAACAATGCATGCGTTGAGACAACCTTTGACAACTTGAAATCACGAGCAAACTTCGTCCCCATTGTTGTGATATACCAAACGATATTGTTTTTGATGTACAGAATCAACAAGAAAAAAGTGATCCTCCCAGAAAAATCATTTAGGAATCGCTGTTATCGAGACTGGTCCCAGGCATGCTGATCCACCGAGACAAAACCTACCAGAAAACCAGTACTCATCATGACGCATTCTTTGAGTAAAACGGGCACAAAAAGTGTGGACAATGATGTGTCATAAGCTCATAAAAAGAGAGAAATTAATAATAACGGATTATCTCATAACACAAGTGATATTGAAAACGATGTTGATGTAAAAAGGGGACTTGGATCATTCATTCATCCACATACACCTACAAGCAGTAGTAGCAATAGTAGTGAAAAACTGACTACGACAGAAATGCCACGAGCGAAATGGCGGACACTGATAACCTTTTGAATCACTTGGCATCTACATTTGTAATCGATAATGATATTGACATTGTCGAAGTAGACGATGATGATAATCACCTTGATATATCGACCATATCGTCTACAATGCAAATTACAAGTCTTACTTCTGACTATTCTGATAGTTCTAGCAGCAGTGAAAGTGGAGAATGTACTAGTGCTGATGACAATGGAAATTAGTCAGTCAATTAATTTTAATGTGTTTCTTTGGCTGATATCAAGGCACATATTAGATGTATTCGCAGGCACTATCTGAGACCCTATGGGCTGATATTAGATATTTTTATATTGTGGTGGGCGTTACGAGATTTACTCAGGGGACAAAGTTTTTGACCTTTTTCGGCAGAACGCTATACGTATAGTACAATGAAGGTCTGATATATTATGCTTTATATAAGATGTTATCAGATAATAGACAATAGATGTAGTAAACGAAACGTGGGTTGCAAATGTATGTAAATGTTGCACGTGTGTACATGAAATTAAAAATACATAATTTCTGTGTGTTTTGTTTATCATTTGCGTTGTTTCTCATTTGTATTCATTGTAGCTCATTATAACAGTTCGTACTATTTTTATTTCATCAGCCAATTTTTCCATAGAAGACTCAATCGCCGAAGCTCACATCATTTTGCATAATATATTTTAATTAGCTATGCAGTTAATAAAAGCTTGTGTTAGTCTCTAAGTTGCTCATTTAAGAATCTGATCTTATATCAGGATCGTTCATGAAGAACTTGTAACGAAAGTAAAAAAAAGTAGTTGCAATGAAAAATATGGTTTTCGCGTCAACAAATCAAAAGATATTAAAAAACTACGAGAAAGAAATCGCGACAAGAAATATTGCAAATTCTCAAACTAGAAATGGGACAAAAAGCGATCTTTTCTCTAATCTCAAATGCCTTTTGGTAGTTGGCAAATTAATTTTCTTGATACCTTGCGAAGGATTCAGTTGGGAGAGTCCTGAGGATTTCTTATACAGGTTGCTTAACGTATCCGTAAATAATGTAAAACATAGGGGGTAGCGTAGATATAATTTTATTTATACTTAATGAAATTATCACTGCCATAAAGTCACTACTAAATGCACATCTTTCATTTCATTGATTCAGAAAAAACAGTTTTTCGTCAGCGGTTGCATTTTTTATGATTGGCTGGTGCATTGTAAAGGACATTATTGGGCTTAAATTTTTATTACAAATTGGGCATGGAGGCGTCGTTGGTTATGTGCACCCAGCCCATTACTTTTTGATTTCCAGCATTTTAACTTTCATGTGAGTTTTCTTAATAAATTATTCCAGGGTGATTTAATATGTATTGTCTCTTTTGTTCCGTAATATTAACCTGTATATTTTATGTAACTGTACCATTTAGATACGTGTATTTCTTTACCAATTTACGGACCCTGAAAAACTTGTTTGTTAGTTGGAGCCGAGTTTCGTCTGCTTTTGATCTGAAGGTTTTTGCCCTCAAACGAGTAACATGGTGTGCAGTTCTGACCATGATCCTCCCTTGTATAGTAAACTCACTGTTTTCACTGGATGCAGTGCTTCATTTTGATGGGCAAGGTTAGTTATAGTCATGTTATAGTTATCGGAGATATTACTTACAATAAAATTACTAATAAAAACTGAACATGGTTACATACGTCTGTGAATTGCTTGCAGTTAGTGATATTCCACAAAATATGACAAGGGAGGAATATGCTTACGGAAAGCTCATGAAACAATGGAGTTCAATTGTTCCTTTCTCCCAGCCATTTGCTGCAGTTTGTATCTTGGATTTTATTTGGGGAAGTTTCCCTCGAAGTTTTGTTATTACGTCAGTAACTGTGTTTTCTTACGCAATTTCCAGACAATTTAAAGATTTAGTGGAGAAAACAAAAGCTGCATCAGAGTCCAGTCAATCAAATCAGGCATTTTGGCTGCATGTCGTAAAGAAGCATAATGCACTCACTCAGTTAACTGAAGAATTTGATAAATATTTATCACCATTGATTTTCATAACATACCTGACAAGTCTGTATTTGATATGCATGCAAGTAAGTCATTAATATTAATAACAAAATTGCTATTTTAATGGCGAGAAAGAGAGAATCGATTATTTATTGTTTATCCTATGTAGCTTTTGAGGGGGCTGTCATCGGCCACAGGTGCTGAATTGACATTAGGACTTTCCACTTTCATTTATAATGGAAGCTTTTGTGTGGAAGTCTTTCTTTTGTATTTCATGTCTGTTTTCGCAGCACAAATAAACGATTACGCTCATCAAATTGGAACAGTACTCAGGGAGTGTCCAATGGAATACCACATCCCCGAGGTACATTTAATGAAGCAGAATAGATATTATGTCACATTATATACTATACAATATAAATCTATTATTAGTGAAAAACACTTATTGACGAATTTCTTATTTTATGACTTATTTCGATAAACATTTCACGGGTATAATTTCTTATTAGGTTGCTCGACTCGAAAATAGAGTCAATTTTGGACCACGCATTGGCTTTACAGGTTGACCAATTAATTCATTTTTATAAAGATGTATGCAACTAACAGTCCACGTTGGTATATGTATTATTAAATAGTATAACGCTAACGTTACAGGTTTAGGCTGCTTTATCATAACCAAACCGTTTCTTCTAACCATTGCAAATGCTATAATAACGCTAGAAATAATTTTGCTACAAGCACAATTCACACAACCGGTGCTAGGATTGAATTAGAGGTTCTTTATTTAATATCAATCAAGTTGACATCATAACAATATGTTGGCTGATGGTAAATTACACAATGCCCTCAAAATATTATGTATGTAATGCATGTATATACTATTTTATTAATAATAAAAAATTGTAATGCACCCATCTATATATGTATTAATTAATAATTTATCAAAATGCAAGTCCAAACGCCATGGTTGAATGAATTGGGAGTATTTGGATGATTAATTTCTGTTCATATTTTTGAGGTTATTGGAACAAACTAGCGAGGGCATCATTGAAAGGTACAGTTGGAAAAAGATTATTACGTACGTTAGAATAACTCCTAGTATCTGAAATCATCATTTAATTATCCTCTATTACAATGATGTTCTGTATGAATTGTTTCTGTTTTTGATTTCTAATGATTAACATTTTTAATACTTACTCCTCTCGCCAATGTTCTTTCCAACATAAAAAATCCTGATGCACTCAGCTTCCACTGCCAACTCTGGATATTTTTCATTATTTCATTGGCTTCCTCTTTTAACTCCGGTTCCCACGAAATTTTAATGATACTCTGACATATTTTCAGCTTTGCTTCTCTCACCATTCTATTTACTCTTGCCCCTACCTCGAACATGCTCATGAAGCACAAGCATGCCAAAATTCTACTCACGTCAGTAGCTACCCAAGTAGACAGCAATCACGTATTACGTACGTATTTGGCTCGGGAAGGGAGTTTGGGCTTTGCTTGGGAAATGGCAGAGGTTGGGGTACATATCCCGTACAAAGGGAGTTGAAAAATACGGGGTCGTGTCTACCTGGGTAAATTCCATCCTGACCTTTGAAGAACCACTGTTTTTGACGTAAGGACAATGAATGAACTAGTTCCGACAAAAGTGACTGTAAAAAATAATGGTGCCATTAACTGATAAGCCATTGCACATATTTCCTGAACCTTTCTAAACCTCACCAAAATTTCATGTCTGGCACATTTCATCTTTAAACTACTTTCGTTTGTGAATTGCAATTTGTGATGGTCATTTAGTACAGCATATTGTTCGTTTGCGGATTTCATATCAGTTTGGATGATGTTCACTGTGTCAATTGCAAAATTTTCTAAAATTCGACAAATCCTGTATGAAAACGAAAGGAGGAATGTATAAGTCACATTTTCAACAATTCCCAGGCCCACAATTTGCAAAATCAGGAATATCACAACATATATGATGTCTATGCCTATCCACGACCCTAGCCATGTTGCTGCTGCTAGATTGTAAAGGAGTTTTTTGGCTTCTATAAAATTTGTCACTAAAGACAAAAGAAAGGTAAGGAGACATGCTGATGAAAGAAAGGATTCTTTAAGAAATATATTAATCCAGAAATTGGATGGTTTAGGCAGTGGATAGTTATGCAATTCCCACATGAATTTTGCCAGTTGTTTTGCTTTTATTAAAAAGTAGAAACGGTAGAAAAAATAAAAGAAAGTGTGAGTTTGAACAGCAAAACTTGTCGTCCATTGTGCAAGGCGGTTGCTTTCGTTGAGTGATAATGAAGAGTGTGAATTTACATATACGTCAGTGACGATGAAAATGTGGAAACCGAGGAGAAGAGTGCTATATGCAGGAGAAAACGAAAACCAACTTGGAAGGGATGGGGGACCCCACGGGGTACGTAAAACTATGATTCCAAATATGCCACCAATCCAAGTAGTTAGTTCTATACCTGTCAGAGCCATACTATGAAAAGAAAGAACTACGTGTCAAGCCACAAGTTAGTGAATTTGCCCATGATTCGTAATAGCGAATTCCAGTAAAAATCAATTTTGCAATTAAATGAACTACCTACAATATAATGAAGGGCGGATGTGGACGTGATATAGACCTACATATGTGCGTGTAAAACCAAAATTGAACAAGGATTCATAGGTAATATCTTTGCATTGAATATTCGTTTGGTCACCTTTATTTCACTTTGCCTTATTCAATTCTTACTTTCATAATAACAAAAGATGATATAAAAATATAAAAACTTATAGGAATAAGCTTTGTTCATACAGATAACAAACATTGAAGCTAGTGGACCAGTAAAATTGTCTTATGTTTAGCACGAAGAAATTACTTCATATAAAAGATATTTATACCATATTTAGTCTAAAAATATAATATCCTTGTACCAAATATAGATTTCGATATACATACAGCACAACCGTTTGGTTGGATGATTCTTGTGTTTAATTGATTTTTACTATATACGTAATTTAAAGTATAGTTCTTGCAACTGAATCTTTAAATTTCGTTTGCGTGTTGTTTTAATTGAAGTTCGTGGTCATTATTTTAAGACATAAATAAGAACTATAATAAACGTTAATATTACATGGGTTTAGGCATATCTCGTTTCTTCAACCGAAAATGGCTTCCAGAAATAAAAAATCAATGTTCGTACTTTTCCAGTCAGTCTTAACATACTGCCACTGGTATGACACTTTGAAATTTTTAGAGAGCAAAGTGTATTAAAGTATCAGTACAAATTCATTGTACTGATTTATTTTATGGTCATATTATCTCAATAAATACTTACAAGTTATCAACCAAAATCATGAAGCAACGTCAATTATTTGACAAAAATCCAGATCTATTTACCTTTTCCAGGACATTAATTACTGTAATAGATGCGGAGGAAGGGTTGTCCTCCCCATTCCAAACCTCCAGACAGCTACGTGTCAGCCATGATAGAAATAATGATTTGTATACAAATATTAAGCCTCTAGTAATATTGGGAAGGATAATGCTGGTAATTCCATGCAGCAAATTGAATTGCTCGACTTATAAGCATTTGAAATTAAGGTTTGATCTATATTATTATATATTGGAATTACATGGATATAAATGAGAATCGACCTATGTAGAATATTATTCATTATAAATACGTGGATAAGTTAGTTTTGTGTATTTTGTTAATTTTTTGAAAGTGTGCATACGATTCCGCTCCTGGGTAGTATCCTAATCTCCATCTGGATCTTCATAAAGGTAATTGTGGAGCTGAAGTTTTTAATACAATTTGGAGGGAAAGGGAAGCTAGGGCCTATGGGATATGTGAGTCGTTCCTATTTTTTTGTGAGATCATTTATGGAGTTTTTCATGTAAGTATTACCAAGTTTTTCTAAAAAGCGTACGCTATTCGGTAATGGTTTATACTTTATGCGTATTTATTAATTTTGTTAGGTATACCTACTTCATCAGAAAATCTGATAAATTTTATCGAATATTTGATAAATGGTCGGCTGTACGAATCAATCTTCAAGAAGACAAATTCATGAGATACTTGGCATATATTCTGGTTGCTTCAGTTGCAGTCCCATTGACCGTGCAGCTTTGTTTCATAGCAGATACGTTCAATCAAAGTTCAAATAATAGCACAGCATCGCTTTCAATTCTGGAGAAGTATTTTAAACGAGTATTCCTTTCGTGGAAAGATATTATTTCATACGACCCAACTTTCGTCATCTTTCATACACTATTATACGTATGGACATCATTTTCACGATTGTTAATCCCTCCACTTATCATATTCTTTTCCAGAGCTGTTTCCTTCCAGTTCAGAAAATTAATAGAGAAAGCAACAGATACGACGCAAACATCGGAAGCACACTTTGCGGACATGAGAAATAAAGGTAACAATAAAAAGTGTACGACATAAAGTCATATATATCAGTGTAATAGTAAATGTAGTGGCTTGAAATGGTTGGGTTTTATTTAAACTTAAGGAAAAGCGTTTTGGCACGACCTGGTAAAGAAGTACAGAGGACTAATCCTTATTGTCAGAACCATCAACACCTTTACGTCACCAATAGTGTTCTCATGGGTCTTACTGAATGTATACAACATTGCTTTGTTGGTAGGTCTGCTTACAAAACTACGTACTAATAATATAGCATCTCTTTTGCTTCCTACATTCTATACATACATGTTTGTAAAAACGGGGTTTCCTGAATGTCCTTTTTATGCTCTATTATTAGCTATTTCGAGCATTATCAGAAACAAGCGTATTAAAGATTCCAACTTATCTTTTTACAATTGGCTTTGGAGTAGACGTGACCATTTTCGTAGTGACTCTTATCTATGCAGCACAGGTGAACAAGAATGCGGAGAAAATTTTGGTTGTTTTGAGAAATTGTCCGAAGGAAGACTATTATGACACAGAGGTATAAGTTAAATGGTCATTCTACTTAAAAATGAAATAAAAATGGATACAATGTATATTATGCTTATGTAGTCTCAACCTCTCAACCTCAAATTAAACTCGTAAAATCGTGTTGATATGTAGGTATGCAGACTTGAACAACAAGTGGCCGTTGGACCAAACATTGGATTAACAGGTTTGAACTACTATGTTGAATTATATTTTTTTTTAATGTAAATACATATGCATACAAAATACAAATAAATTTAAATGGCATTGCAGGCATGGGTTGCTTTGTTATTACAAAACCGTTTCTGTTAAAAGTATTCAGTGCAATTTTCACTCTAGAGATAATTATGCTACAGTCAACCCCTGTCCCTAATTATAATCCATCACCGAAATAATCAATACAGGTCTTTACGAAACTTGAAACTAACAACAAACTTAAAGGTTGATACTTTCAGACTTTATAAATTACAATGCAACCATATTTTAAAATTATGATTAAGCTGCTTAATTTAAGCACATATAGATATGACATGTACAAAGAATTATAAGTATGTAGGTTTCACTGGTTGATACATATAAAAGGCATTTCAATGATTTGACTATTCAGCAACAAACCTCCTATGTTAAGTAAAATGTAATTTATATTTGAAATTGTGAATTTATGTTACTGACATAAAATGCAACGATGGATTTAATAAATAGTTTAATTTTCTCATAAAAAATCAAATTATTAAAAAAGTAAGATAATTGGAAACACAAATAACGAGATTCTTACTCCTCGTACAGCTTTTCTTTATCCAAATCAATGAAGCTCCAAAATTGATTCCTATGATTTCTCCAAACGCTCTGGCAAACCTCCCAAGAAATTCTTTGGCCCATTCTGTTTCACAAAAGGGAAAATGACAAATTAATTTATAAAAATTGTAACCCTTTTACCGCCACCGTTATAAAGAGCTACTTATAAAATTGGAAATCCTATACCCATTTCCTGTCAAACACTTTTTTGTGTGAAAGTTTTTGATTCGAAAGGTGTTCTCATTCACGTGAGCTAGCTCATACTCGGCAAAAGCGCTGTAGCAATTGGGAGGTGTTTCTTGCATTGTGAGTTCATTAATTTTGAAATCATGACTGTCAACTTCTAAATGAACTCTCCCTTTTAAGTGAGAATCAAGAGAAAAGTAACAAAGGCCTTCCATGAATATTTCCTCAACTCTCCACTTTGTATTAGCAATTGATTGACAGCATCGGCTAATGGAAATGCACAGTTGTAGATTGACATACCACTCAGGAGAGCTTTATGCATCCATCTGTAGGCATGCGAGTGTTGATCCAGGTATCGTGACGTTATAACATCTCCGCGTTTGTCGCATATTTCCCCATTGTTAAGTGCCTTCAAATACTGAAAATGGCAAATATGTAAGAAAATATTTTTATGAGGTAAAATTACTTGGAACTAATAATGTGTATTATTTTTATTTAGTTAAAATACCGTTCTATCCTGAGAATTTTGCACTGCGTATAATTTATTGTCTTCTAATTCAACTCCAAATGACACTTTTGTCAGAGCAATTATTATACTGGTAGATAAAATTACGTTGGAGTACATATTTGATGATTTTATTTATATACCTATTAATTCTTTAAAAAAGTTAAACTGTCTCGTTGCAGTCGTACAAAGCCTATGTCATCACTGCCACTTAAGACCACAAATATGATTAAGTACATGTTTATATAATATACCACCTCAGCGCTTTCGCTAATTGTTATGTATTATATATACCGTACTACCTGTTCACTGAATTTTCCATTTTTGATTACATAATATGCATAATACATGAAAAAATATTCACAGATCATACATCTGTGTACAATTAGAGTTACAATTATTCGATAGTCATCCGAATACTTCACATTATTCGATACAAATAAATGAATATTCATAATATATTTAACGAAAGTGAGAGAACGAAGGATTGTATGTTGACTCATTGTTAATTATTTTGTTTCCCGATCTATACTTATTATTTAAGCATGAAAGTGATTTAAACAGTGTAATGATCAATTACCAAACCAAACATAAATGCTGACTTGTCAACGTGTTGCACTTGTTCAGTATTCATGTATCCATTCATATAATGTAATATTCATAATCCTTTACGTTGTTGATAATAAAACTTTACGTCATTTCCTTTACGTGTAGTGCCATGGAATGTTATGCAACAGATTACACTCTAACCTGTCACTTTGATAAATCTTTTTGTAACAAAAGTGCCGGGCAATCGTTACGGGTTATAGTGACAGCACATTAAAACATTAAATCCTTATCTAAAAACTGAATGGATAAAAGCTCTGGACTACGACATAAAAGAATTCTAGCTTTTATGTTTATGAAACAGCTTCCATAATTCGCATAGCATGTACCTGTACAACATCATGAAAAAAGGTATGCTATAATGTAAATACTATAGCTCCCTGGCAAACTTTCTTCCATCAGTCGGAACATTTTTTCTTGGATATAGGAAATGGAGCAACTTTACTCCATATCATCAGAACATTATTTTTAAACTACTATAACTATTATAACTAGGTCGCGACTGCGGTTCGTCGCCATTTGTCACCTGTCACACGACAACGACCCATCTCCTCCTCACCACCTACTACTAGCCACCACCGCTACCACCACATCACATTATACACCACATCTCCGCCATTCCCATAATCATTTTGGTTCATCTAGCCTTGCTTGCACACTTTTACATTTTGACCGATATGTATGTACACATATCTTTGTAGAAATGTAGTACACGTATCACGGTTTTAGCTCCCCTTTTAAGCTTTCACCGTCATCCTTGAGTACTTGCTCTAACCGCATGCGATTATGAAACATTCTCGAAACCTTTACCGCGATGACGGCTCTGCGGGATTCGTGCTGTAAATATAAGGTAAAGTACAGCCTTTTGAAAAATGCATGAACAAGTTAACCATGTAAGTATTTACAAAAGAAGCATCTTACTATATTATCAACGCCATATATGATGATATACTAGTACTTGGTGTACATTGATAATATTATATAGTATTTTTAAGTACGAGATGAGGTGTTGTCCACCCTAAAAGATTACAGACGCGCAGCGATGGTATATGACATTCCTTCTCTAACTCCAGTGTGTAATAGGTAATATTCCATTATTATCGCGAAGGAAGAAGCAAAGCCGCTGAAAAGAATTTCAGGTACGTTCCATTTAGTTGTGACTTAGTAGTCACCGTCCTCATTAAAAAAAGATCTTGGCTTAAACTGAAGTGCTGAGATGACCCATATGTAGCGTAAAATTATATTTCCAGCCAGGGATGTGATCTGGTGCATCATATACTAAACTACTATAAAAGCTTGTCAAATATACAAACGCTATACAATATGCATAGGTTGTTTGTAGGTATACACCACCAAAACTCTCCGCAGAGGTATGCTCACTGAGCTTGTTGATAAGAATATAAAACAGCTCAAGATAAAAGTAAATTTTAAGGTTGGAACGTTTAAAATGTATTATCAACCAGTTTCCTTGCGTGTCTGAAAAGAAAAGGGAATTTTTACAACTTTCTACTCTGCCACTTCCGGCACCTCTCAAAATTGTGCCAGTTCAAGTCTCGGCCAGCAAAAGCTTTCTCCTATTGTACTTATCCACCAAAAGATGTGTTATACGCTTGATAAAAGTTTTCATACCATATATAGCTTTTTTGGAAACGCTCTCTGTTCAGAGTGAAAGGTATTTTGGAGATATTGTTGATGATGGCGTTGAATGACGTGATGTGATGCCTACCTGGTGTGTGGGCTGACACAAAAATGCTCTTATTTCTCCGTTCGCTTTTTTTTATTTTGAGGCAACTATTACTTGTAGCACTTATACATACTTACTATATAAACGGTCAAACAATGGACCAAAGAAAAAGGAATGGAAATGCTGATCTGGATGCTGGTAGACCAGTCATGATAAGACATAAGGTACAAGGATTGCTCCACGCGTACATCTTTTGTTTATTAGCATTAAAGGGCAATGGAGGTCACAGAAGGATGAATAATGAAACAGATTGTGTTGGATTACTATAGCTAAACCTTACTGTGCGCCTACATAACTTCACACTTGGTTTGTTTTCCAGCTCGACTGCTATAGTTGCTGCTGCGGACTGTTGAGACACAGAGCGGATGATGTGGATTTCCAGATAGAAAGTGAAAATTTACACGTAATACTACCAAAGTAATATGAAAACATTTTGTTTTTGAGAAAGCCACACCATGCTGCTATCTAAAAGAGCACCTATAAACATTCAGCCAGTCAAGAAAATTTCGTGGAAATATACACATTTCTTTTGGTAATGGCAGGCTTGGATAAAATACAGGCTTTTTTCATCTTGTGGCTGATTTGTATGCAACAACACATATTGCTTCCCATTTTCTTTCGTTTTTTTAGAAAAGACAGGATGTGGCTTTTCTTCTCCTGTGTGAACTACTTAAACTGCAAATGAGGCAGTGGAGAAGAGGACCAAGAATGAAGCAAACAAAAACAACCAGGGTTGGATCTCTTCTTGGACGATTCGTCACGAAACCAATTTTCCCCAGATTCGGAATTCCAATATCTATGCTAGAAAATAGGAATATTAAATCTTTAAAATTGGAACCCCCAGGAGCAGTTGTACAGAATGGAAGAAACCATGAATGATGAAAAATTTCCTTTGATCCCTGACTCTTAGTTATAAAAAATCTACAAGAAAGTTATGTGGTTTCTCTTTTATTGTGACTGACACTACATTACTTTCACTACAGTAGGGTACATGAGAAAGCTGTTTTTCAACACTAACTCGCCAATACTTGCGTCAAGCTATTTTCTTCTCTTCGTTCTACTGCTGACCTGACAATGAATGAATTAGTAGCATAAAGTCAAAAGTAATGTTAAAAGACGAAAGCGAAGGAGGGGCAGAAGCAGGTCGCAGGATAATGGGGTATTATATTGGATCAGACTCCAGTAGAATCCTGACCGCTCCAAAAGAAATTATTATCTCAGTTAGCTTTTAGTCACAGGCCAGCAGTCAAGAACCACGGAAAAGGGCTGAGAGGTAAGTGGTATAAAGAAGCCAATAATAAAGTAAGCTAGGTCCATTCCATCACTGATCCTTAATCAATTTGTTTTACTTGATGTGCGCCCATCCTCAACTGACACAGGCGTAACCAACAAGTAAAGCAACTTTTTAATATTTCATTACTTCGATTGTTGTAATAAAATATAGCAAAAATTGAAAATTAACTCTAGCTTAACAGTAGCATACAATATTTGCAGTTAAGATATTTTACATTCCTTAAACACTTTATATATATGTACATACTTAGGTGCGCAGACTGTTGCATAACTTAATTGTATATCGCTACTGTGCAATATGCGGGTACTTGCAAAAACTGTGTGTACAGCCGAGCAGTAAACTGTAGATAGCTATAGGCAGAATGAAAATCATGCTCATAAACGTTTATATACAGAGGAGAACTATAATATAGAGAATCCCAAAATCAACAACATTACTTTCTGTCGAGGGAGATTAAGGGATCAAATATTTAATCACTTCATGCCCCTTTATTACAACATACAACGTTATAATGCTCATGTTGTATTACATGAAAACAAATAAGGGACAAAGATAGGGAAGTTAGCATGGAATTTTTGAGGTGTATACATAACGTTCATTATTATGGATATTGCCCTTTCATTCTGATCTTCCCAAGAAACGGACGTTGAGTAGGAATATATTGTTTGGTATGGTGAAAAGTCTAACGGTAGAACGGACATATTTCTCATTTGAGGAAGGAGGAGGAAACGCATCAGTTAAAACACACACAGAAGTAGCAAACAGTGGTAACACTGCATTATCATAGGTCTAAAACAGCAAAGACGATCATTATGAACAACAACGTCCGTTTTCGACAATATTACATGTTCATCTTGGGTCAAGTAAACAATTTTACAAAGAAGGGAACAGACAGCTCAACATTAAACAGAAGCTACTACAACATGTAGTTTTCCATACATCGTGGTGATTCTAATAACAAAATTTAATCCAGTGAGGTCCAGTCTAGTGCAGTAGTAATTGGATAGTGCTCCTTTCCAGTCCTCACCGCAATACACTTTACTGAAGTGACTTCATTGTGAAGTTGTACCTGTACTCTTATTGTACGTGTGCGGAACGCAGTTTAGTTCATGGTTCATGAGAAAATTACGTAAATCTGGAGCGAATACTATTCTGAACATCATACAACGTGAGGTATCTACAGAGCTACTCACAAATCTCCTGCACTTTACCACAATCCTTGCAATTTCAAATTCACACAAGTGGAATTGCAGTGGTGAATTGAAAAGAAAAACTGCTGCTAACCTGAATCTGGGCGTAAATAAGAGTAAGCCGGATGCATTGTCTTTCTCACCAGTGCAGTCTCAAGAAACCCATACCGACGACAGCTTAGGATAAAGATGTTGTGGTTATAGTGAAAGTTGCGTAGTCAAAGCAGGCATGTTTCTCGCTCTTGCGATGCATCCGGTTTTGTCCTTGCCCTAAGGTAGTTTTCTCCCGACGACGACTCTGGCCCTACTTATTATTCTGCAGTAATAATAATAGCAATGATAGTGATACCAACAAAAACAATAACAAAAGCGATCTCATTATTACTCTTTACATTTTCGGGATTATACTCTTAAGCTCCTGGAAAGAAGGAACGGCCTAAACCAATTTTCAAACAAATAACGTGAAGAGAAACTGGAGAGATACTTGCTAGGACGATAAAAAGCTTTGTACCTCGTTCCCATTGTTTCTTGCTGCCTTTCACACTACTACCTCTACCTCTCTGGAAGAACTTGGAATCTGTGGCGGTGCGTTGTTGTTTTCATCAGTGAGAGATGCCTCAATGATTCTAATAACAATTTTCTGAAGTTTCCCAAGAAAAACCTCGACCTACAAAACATAATGCCCATGGTTGGTGTTTTCACCAAGTGAATATGATGTGCGCTGAGTTGTCTGCTGTTGTACACGACATAAAATGAGCAGCAGCAGGGATAATGAAATCCACAAAATTACCCTGTTAAATGTTTGTGTTGTGTGCACGGATACTCCTACAAAATGGTTATCTTTTCTCACTTCCTTTCCTTGTTCTTAGAGAAAACGCTATATAATGGCCCTCTTCGACATCCCTTTCGCCAACATTTTTGCCAGGTCTGTGTTGGAAGAAAACGTGAAATGTAACATCAAAGTGATCATACCAGCAGAAGAATAAATGTGATGTAATGCACGCCTGAAGAAAGTTAAAAGAAAAGAGGAAACAGGCGTAATAACATTAATAAATGGGAAAAGGGAAAGCATATAAAAGGAAATACATAAATAGTAAATCAGGCGTTCCATTTCATTTTATTGCTCAAATGCTTTATACACATTGCAGTTAGGTATATTTGTTTGCTTGTTTCTTTAACTCGATAAAAATTATTCTTATGATTTCTACCTGACCTCCATTTCTACTCGAGTGGTAATTAAGTAGACAGAATGCGAAAAAACAAAGTACGACAAGTTTGATGGTGTGTGAGACATGTGGTAAAGTTTTTGCGGTTATACAACAACAAGCAACAACTTAACCGAATCAGGGATGTTAAACAACAATAATAATAACAATGAAATAAAATATAATAGTTAATTATGAAAGTTGTTGTCAGCATGTTGCAGAAGAGTACACATGATGGTTATGAAAATGAGGCTAAATATGAATGTTGAATGGGAGCGTGGTTGCTATCCGTAAGGAAGCCATGGCCAAAAACAAGAGGGATTTACTGGAGCGTATGTAGTATTTAGATGTACCATCTAGTTTCTCATAATTTTCATATACCAAAAAATCTGGGAAAACCTGGTAACAGAAATTAGTCGCATACGGCACACTTGGTTTATATACGACAACTTTCCCAACATGATAAAGTTTCGCTGATTATGACAGTGTAACTTGAAACAAAAGCTTTAAAACAAAAGGTGTGCTCTAAAAAGTATAGCTGGAATGAATTGAGTTGGGATCAAGAAACAATGTATAGCTCGTTTGAAATCATGCAATAAAACATAAAAACGAACCATAAATTCAACGAACAAGTAAAAAAAGTTTATCGAGAGTTAAAAGTATTCTATTCAATTCACAAGAACCCACTCAATCATGCTGAGGAAATTACCAAGAGAAAATTTGACTGGTTTCCAGAAAATGAAAAGGAGGAAGACACAAAAGTGGGCCATTACAAGATCAACGATCTGTACAAAAGCAACAAAGAACGAGTGAAAGAACAATAGAGCAATAATGATGGTGTGACGATATGACATATCATTAGTTTTAGGATGAGAGCTTCTTTTGTGCCCAGTTGCCAACAACAGATAGGTAAGTTATATGGAGCATTATGAACAAAGTTTAAAATATTTTGAGTACCGCAATAAGTGAAACAGGAGTGGTAGAACGGAAGAAAGAGAAACGGCGGGGGAATAATAAACACTCTGCGTACTTTATATTTTGGACTGACGGAACCATTTAAATTTTGATAACTTTACTCGGGTTAAAGAACACTAAGCCTGCAAGGGATTCTCCAAGATGAATATCTTCAGAAACCGTAGTCCACCCACACCATCTGGTACATCCAGTTCGGGGGGTAAACTTGATGAAGAGGATGATGATGTTGATACGACAGATGAGTGTGACAGTAAAGGGAATAAGGATGAAGCGATACAAGTGGATGAGGCAGATGTTGCAAGAATGGAAGAGGAAGAGAAGGAAAGACAAAGGAAGGAAATAGAAATATGGGAACGGACTTTACCTGGCAGTGGAAAGCTTCTCTTTTGGTGGTACATCATAGTAAGTGTTCACGTACTTTCATTTTTAGCTGTAGTATTGCTAAGCTTTTTTAGTTTTATATGTTGATACATACTATTAAAAAGTTGATTCACTGGTGCTTTAATAATATAACTATTTTATAAGGGAGGCAGACTATCTGTTTGTAAAAATTCCATTAACCATGTACATAATTTATATAGCCTAGTTGCTTGTTCATTAACTTCTCATTCTCAGATATTTTTAGCATGCACGATTACATGGTGGCGGCCGAAGCGTATGTACATATTTACAAAGCAGTTCATTAAAAATTCAAGTCAGTTAATCGCCAAAAAGACATGGCGTTTATTGTCAGAGAAAGCTTGTTTCTCTAGTGTTCACCTTAAGCTCAAGAGGGGAAACTTAGGGCATCGTGAAGAATGCTAAGTTTTATTTGGGATAATTTTTTATCCCTCATAATTTGAAAACTCTATCCCGTCGCAATCCAAAGATAGAATGCTTTGTAACAAGGGTGTACAAAACAGGATGGTTTTGGTAATAAATTTTCACTTCGAGCGAAACAGAGCGAGACTGAAACGAAGTGGATAGAATTCTTGCTCAGATTTCACCACTATCAACCATTGCAATGACAAAACGGAACAGCATTCATACCATAGCACATTGCGACTGCAACCGACACTAACCAAACACTTTACCAAAAACTGAAATCGTAAACACTTAAGCAAATCCTATAGTATTCGTGTAAAATCTAATGTAACAAGTCAATTAAACTTGTGGGGCAACGTAAAACACATTTAATAGATAAAGGTAAACTGATAAATAAGCCTTTCATACTACGACCCAAAATCTTTTAGTATTTTTTATTAGTCTTCTTTAAAAGCTGACGATAGAAACATTTCCAAAGTGCCCGATATGTACATTCCTACTGGCTATATATTTATGTCATATCATATACGAAAGTTTCTGCAAAATCAGCTAGGGTTGTGAAATTGTCTGTTTTATGGGTCTCTGAAAGTAATGCTCCTCTTTAGATACAATATTTACATTAGACATAATATTTCGTGACATACTTGTACTTTCAATATTTATGCTAAAACCAGTCGAGGCTCAATGCACGCAAAAGCGGAAGTATGCCTAACGGTGAAAAGAATGCCCCTGCCCTAATTTAGAACTGATAATTAAAGGGAAAGAGGAAGTGTCTTGGCATTTCTGTATATACATTTTCTGTTCTACATGTCGCTAAATTTGCATAATGGGTGCTTTAAAGCAAAAAGTAATCAAACGTTGCTGCAGAGTTTAACTTTGTTTTATACTTTGTTCAACAACTCGACGCTGCCGGTCTATACTAACAATGAAGTCAGAAAATGTTTTTATAATCCTTGTCTTGTGATAAGGGCAATCAGAGAATCAAATCAGAATTAAAATTCGAATACCTTCATTATCAACTTTGTCGATCATCCCATTACCAAGTGTGGTGCAGGGAGGAAAGGCATTTTGCTTTTATAAAAGGTAAGAACTGTACCTTATTTAGTCTGCTACACTTCGTTTCTCAATTTTCATTAGACCAACGCAATAAGACGGTGGCGGTTAGGTTGGTGAAAGTGGGGCAGTTATAAAACAACTTGAACCTATAATATTACTATATTACAGACAAGAAGCCCACTTCACTTGCAGTTGCACACTGTTACTAATATATAGTTCTTCCTTTCATTTTCTTGCGCTTGGGTGCTTTTCATTTTCCTCATTCTCTACATTATTATGAGTTTTGGAGTACATTATAAATAACATGAAATAAAGAACATAGCTACTGGTAGTCGACCGCACAATTTGCCATTTTGTTTATCTCTCCGTTCTCCGTTTCTTCTCCATACTTCATCTTGACTCACTTTTATTCATAAAGTGACTTTTCTTTTCATACTGTTTCGTCTTCTGCTTGAGCATTGAGCAACATCACCAAGTCAAATCGCACAATCAGAGAGAAAGACGTGTACTTATGAATAAACTTTTCTCTTTTAATACTTCTTTTACTTGACACACGACCATGTTATAACTTTGTGTGCATACCCAACAAAGCAAGAAAAGCAAAAAGGCAGAAAGGGAAGTAAAATGAAAATTTTCCACTTCTTTTTAACAAAGAAGTAGCAATTTGCTCATGTGTAGTCTTAAGATAAATATACGAAAAAACTGCACTTCTTCACATTTCCAGTTACTACATAACATGTTTTAAATAGATCTCTGTTCAACACTTGTACACATTGCTGCTATTTATATAATTCAAGTCTTGGTAGGATTGTCATTTTTACACGACAACGGAAAGTCAGACAGAACAATAAACTCAGCAGAAACAGCAGCAGTGGCACACATGCGGTGTTTTTTTGGGTCCCCGAATTTAAAGCATGTTATAGTGCAGTAGTATGGAACCATTTCGACTCGTCATTCACCAGACCGAAACGACCAGAAAGAGGAAGCCTTTTAGAAGCCATTTAAGTATCCACTATGCTAGACACTAGAAATTAGTGCATCAGTTCAAAAAATAGACTGGGCTTCTTGTTGAAAGACCCCAAAGTACAGTATACCAAACTTGTGTAAAACATGTATGCATTATATGAGAAACGGAGGTCACTTGGTACTTTCTTCCGCCTATATATCAGTTTAATAACCAAACCCGGAAGAAAAACCTGAATGGAGGATCGGAGAAAAACAAAATCAAACTTTGTAATGTTCTATCTCTTCATATTGTTAAATATTACAAAACCTACATACTTTTCACCATATACCATTTATTTATCCACAGAATGGACTGCAAAAACTTTTCATATTTCCCTGTGAAAACTTGTTTGGTGAAAGTTTTCGGAATTTCTCAGTAGTGGTCGATTTCATTTTCTTTTAGGGTATTTAGAAGTAGAAGAGGTGGCAGAGGGAAAGCATTGAAACGAGATGGAAAGCGGCAAGAGTTACTTTTACTTTGTCGGTGATGGTAATACTACTGAGGATGATGGTATCATCATATCATCATGATAAGATGATTCTTCTAGCGCTGCTCTTTTCTAGTGTTGTTCTTCTTGTTCTCTCACTCTTCTTGTTTGTTTGCATGATGACGATTCTATCCATGTCCTACTTAGGTTAGTTTGCTTATTGTACATATACATACGAGTAGTTTGAGGGGATGGATGGGAGGAGGAGAAATCTGGATAAAGAAGCAGCAGCACATGCTGTTAGCAGCAGCACTTAGAAAGAAGAAAAAAGGAAACTTGTATTTGGATTGGAACCTTTTTCTTTCTGCTGCCTAACGAAACTCCAGGAAGAAGAAAAATACATGTTGCAATAATAATGTGTTATGATATCAGCTCCCTTCTCCCCTGTGGAAAAAACACCGCCGTGCCGCCTCCAGTACTGGCTGAGGAGCGCTCGTCGAAACGACAAAAATATTTTTTTCCTTTACGTTGTTACAAAATGTGAACATTAGTGTATGTGTGCCCAAAAATAACACCGTTGCATACACACGGACATATCTCAGATTTACGATCCTGTTTTGGTAGTTCCCTTTCTCTCTATCTCGGTTCTGGATCTATCTGGGTCTGGGTATCATTATAAATGCATATAAGATATTTCTCTTCCTGTTGATGTTTATAGATGCCTAGAAGGAAAGAGTTGACACTCGTCTCCCAGAGTGTGTTTGCTCATAAGCATAACACAACATATCATTCAACATTATCAGAATCGAGTGCGAGCACCTTATATCTACCTACTTTCACTTTTCCATAATCTCCGACGACCTACCATCACCAACCCGCTTGCTTTCATTTCATATTTATCATCACACAAGAAGATCATTTCCCAAAGCGAATACCAATCCTCCATATCTTTCTCTCCTGCTTTCACTACACATTCTATTTCTCCACTTCACACTTCACATACTCACTCAGACTGAATGTATTAGCTCAGCTTTTTCTCGCTCTCGGATGCGTGTTGTTATAAATACACAGGTCTACATTATTATTATTATTTTATATTTTGTTCACCATCAACGCAACTTTCCCCCACCACAAAAAACATACACAACAGCCATGCGGTGTTAGGGTTTCCTCCATTCTTTTTTTCACAAACAGAAATAGACACATCACACCGCACACATAAGTTTCATTTTATATACCTACATTACTTCACTTTCTCTCTTCCTGTGCTCATAAATAGTACCGATGTGCGTTTACTCTTTCTATTTTCCCATTCCTTTTAAGTTGCAAAACCAAAGTCACTCCTACTCTCTGTGTATCTGCTAAACTACTACACAAACTTGTGTAACATACAGTTCTTATCAGAGTACCATATCAAAGCATAATATTATTTAATATTAATATACCGTAAAACATAATATTATGGTTCTATAATGTGCTCTTTTGGTCTTGATGGTGATGGTGGGTGGCGCGCTGGTATATGGCATCACAGGGGTTATAATATGAAAGTTATCGGTGCTGCACTGCATCTTGCTTCCCAGAAATGATGTGGCGTTGATAGCGGTGGCTTAAAACA
>JAHZMV010000023.1:0-11813 GCA_027743765.1 Coecobrya sp. COE2
ATACCTGGTTTGCATACATTTTGTATTAATAATTGCGAACGAACTATTAATTTCAGCATATGTACTTTATGCATTAATGTCATTAATTGTAAGTAAATTATACCTTAATTGAAATCTACATACGCAATAAGCTCATTTTACTGAACTAGTAACAACAATAATTCTTGAAGTTGTCTCTAATAATTAGCTAGTTTAGTGTCTGTTTTGTTGCTCAGTAAAGCCTAATTTCTGTTCCTAATTTTTAAAAGTTTGCTTGAAACTGTTTTTCTGCTATCAACTCCAATTGTTACTGATTTTACATTGATTTAAAAAAACTTCATTATACATGAATACTTTATATGTAGTAATAAACAATGATATCATAGTACATTATTTAGTGAGGGCATAATTTTATCGTCAGCCTTTACCTTTTGGCCTTCCCCTTAATTTTGCTTTGGTGTCTGACTGTGATGAAGGCGCCTCGGTTTCCTGTGCAAAGGTCTACAATAATATTAATTTAACAATCGGTTTAGATAATTATACTGCCCGTCATAGAAAGACTGGAATACTGCCAGTTTTTTATCTCGTCTAAAATATACTTACCATTGATAATCCTGCGAGAACACCAAATAAAAATACGAACAGAGATGTGACATTCATGTTGAAATAAATCTAACGATGTGATGGGTAAATTTGTTCAAGGTTGAAGAAATAAAATGTCGGGAAAAGTAGAAATATAGAAAAGGTGTAGGTAAATGTCTAGTGACGCAGTGGATGAGTAAAACTGACTGAATGATTTAAGACAAAAGCTTTTTTCGTGCCTCTGCCAGAAACAAAACCAGGGAGCCAGTGGTTAAAAGGAACTGCAATGAAAGATAAACAATATGTAGTTATTTTTTATACATGACGCATTTCGTCTGCACATATGACTTGATTACTGAAGACCAGTGTGTGAAAGTAGCAAAAAAAATTCCTTACTACAAATATTTAACCTCGACATATGTTAGGCTAGTCTTATTCTCTCAAGAATTTAAATTTTCAAAACAACTGTTACGATTATATATTGTGGAGCTATTTCGGTTGTATTTGTTTGACAATAAACACGGTTTGTAATATTTATGATTAAGGGCAGACAGTCTGATGAAATGAGCGAACGCGTTCATACAAACTTCCGTCAGTTTATTCATATATACTGTTATCGAATGCATGCATTGTTATATAGGTACTGGTGGCACATGAAATGACGAATAAAAAATCACAATTACCTTCTTATGAAACTCCTCATTGATTAAGAACATTCCTGTGCCAATTCCCATCGGTTCGTCAGCCATCTCATCCAAGATGATGCTAGCGTCATACTCTTTGTCATCAACAACAATTTTCCCAGTATGACAGGACCATTGACGTATCCATTTTTTCATTGTTTTGTTCTACAAAGAGATTACAGGTTTCATTGCAGTCTACAAATAGTATGTTTTAAAAGCAAAACAGTAACGAAGAATTGGATCATGGCAGTAGTAATTGTACCTGTGCGGCAATAGAACTTGCAAGTATGTAGGTCAATTCTGCTTTCACTATGTTGAATGCGTAGTGAGCATAAATGACAGCAGCAGTATATTCATCCCGGTCAAGACACATTGACGCAAAGTAAGCGTACAGCAGGAGATTGTCAATATGAAGAAATTGCAAGAGGACATCAAGCACAACGTTGGATGCAGTGATTACAGATTTTGATTTCCGATATTGCTTCCACAAGCTTTCCCGTCGTTCTTGTAGGATCAGACATGCTTGCACATCCTCGTCCGGAGCATTTTCCATAGTCTGCTTGATGCCCTTCATAAGTCCAAACACGATTAGAAATATGACAAACACCACAAATAGTACAAGGTCCCTGAGACTTCCCATTTGGAAGTCTGACGAAATGTTCATCAGAGCTGAGAGAATGGAAAAGCCAACATTATAATTGCCAATTCTTCCGTATGCAACAAGTAACTCTTCCTGCCTGCGCTCCATGTCCTTGTAACCCCACATCAAGGTGTCTTGGCTGAATCGGAATGATTTTTGTCTTCCCATTTCTTGCATTGACCAATTCGCAAAGCCTTCGTCGAAACCAGTTTCAGCAACGGAAATTACCAATGTACCAATGCAAATTCCAAGGATAATCCACTTCCAATGGTTACAGTGGTAATCAGCTTGTGAGTCGTACTCGGTCTCGTATTCTTCGATCAGAGTGAGCATGTTATCAATATCTTCGGTTTTGAATGTAAACTGGTAGTTAGCATAGAGTTTGGTAATCAAGCAAAAGACGTGGTAGGAGAAGTCAACAAAAGAACTGAGCTCCCCGTCAGCCATGAAGTCAAGAAAGCTGGATTTAGCTTGACAGAAGGACTCCATGCATGACCAAATGCCAAGGCCAAAGAAGACAAGCTAGAAATAGGCGAATTTTTAAAGTAAATCATGACAATGAAAACCCAACTAAAGCTTTCACCATATATATTCTTTTTTTCAATTTTAAATTGAAGCCATTACAACACAAAAAAAATAAACTTCTGCGCTGTATGATTCGCCGAGTATAATTTAGGTGCTTCGTCATTAATCTGATCTTGTCTGCTTGTATTACCTGCCTATTGCCCCCGAAGCTAATTGTCTGTGGTACAAAACTTCCAGTAATGCATTTTGCCATTGAGATATTTTCCACTCGGTAAGGTTAGCGGCGTTGACAGTCTATTTTGTTAATACATTAGGGAGGTGCACGCACAACAAAGCAACGGTGTCATGCTTAAAATATAGGATCAATTCTTTGTGGATAGAGTGAGCTGCAGGATTACACTTTTTGGGTATTGGCCTGTTAGAACATGCCATACCGGCGTTGTGTTGGCAACCGTGTCAACACTTAAGCAGTTATGAATTAACTTAACACACGTGTTAACATATTACAGCTACTCTGTGCTAACAGTTACTTTATACATATGTTAGCATGGTAATTAACAAAAACATTATAGAAACTTACGTGAAAGGGTTTGCGTGTGAATTTTTATTTGTTAGTGGCTAAGAATGCAAAATTGTCACAGTGATAAATTGGTAGCGCTGGTGTTTGTTGGCCATCCGCTTAAAGCGGACAATCAGTGATAACAATACTAATCAAACCATCTTCCTAAGGACAACAAAGAACGTTAGGGCATGCCAATGCTTTTCAAAGAGTGGAAATCTTACTGGTTTGCTAAAAGAAACCGTTAACGAACGCGAATAAAGACAAGCTATTCACAGTCAACATCCATGGTAACAAAAAACACAGTTATTATTAATTAACCGACCAAAACCCATACCTACCTTTAATCCTACCGCGAATAACTCATGCTGTAGCAAAATAAATGACTGGTAAAGAGGAGTATAAAGTAGCCTATCGCTGCGTTAGGTGTTGGCAACGACAGCATAAACAAATACTCGCACCATGCCAACTTGGCCTAGGCTCTAGGTGTGGAAATTAACGAGAAACGGATGGGGTCCTCCATCATTTTGGGTGGGAACATAAAATAAAATTAATTGAAATCTGGGCTCTTTTGGTTTATCGTTACGGGGAATTCCAAAAAATTGGATTTCATTTTTTTACAATTTTTAATATTTTGTTCCCTTCCAATGATGAAGGAAGGTTCCCCATCCGTTCCGTACTCCTTAACGTTCACACTGACAAAGTGAATGAGAGCGAATGCTTGAAGCCAACCTCCACAGCAGTGGCTACTTGCAAGCTTCGCAAGTTATGTATTACCCTCCCAAGTCTACTTTCTCCACTACTTGGTTTAGCAACATGGAACCTTAAATATTAATGTAGTCGGTTATTTATTATTTTCCTTACTGTAAGTGCATTTAATAAGATTTACACTATTTATGAAAAAACCTACAAATGCCCAAACAATAGTCACATACATATTTAATACAATCTACCAAAAATTATGACGCTTCCTATGAACCCACCATATATGAATTCAAGCAAAAAATGTAATGTAGGAACAAACAAAATACACTATGAAGGACTAAATTAATTCTCTAATGATATAGCCCATATATAACCTGCTGATCTACAGTTAAAGTGATATTTATATTTTAAATTTCTTACCAGTTGTATCCAGCAGGCAAACCAGGATGCCCAATCCCGAGTGTCACGCCAAGCTCTTGGAATATACCGACTGGTTCCAAACAGAAACATGGTGTCCAAATAACCTTGGACATACTGTGGCCTTCTCTGGACCGAAGCAGCTACCACTTCCTGGGAAGGACCACCAACGATAGGGACCATTTCCATATGGTTTCCACCTCGCCCATTTTCTTGATCAATCCCGTTGACAACACCAGAAGTCCCCGTTGATGGGCCTGCAGCTTCCACGTTGCCAGCAGCATTAGCAGACTTGTTTAAGCGCCGTCTTAAGCCTGATCGTTGGCCATCCTTCACATTATTGGCATGCAAACCTGTATCAGTGCCGCTCGCAGAACCAGCAGGAATCATCACGATAGCTCCAGCAGACTTTGATTTTGGAATGACACATCCACTTTCACCAACCAGCATGAAATCATTCGGATTGCTCTTTGGACCCAAAATAGGCTCGCTTCTCGATGCCAATGTTGTATCACCTTGACCTCTTGAACCAGCCCGATTTTTAGAAATCTTCTTCTCGAGAGTATTTGTCGCGTTGGACAATGCTGGTGCTTCAGTTGATGATAGTCTCATGACGGAAGAGGATCCTGACGGTGCGGCTTCAACATCGACGCTGCGGCGGGACTGTGACCCAAACCTATTCCTCATGCCTGTCAAGCGGCGACCAAGTGCGGATTTTTTAAAGGAAAACATGACTTAGGAAAAATTAGATTACGTTGTGTACAACAAAAGGAAGAATTATTTTAAAGATGGACTGGTCTTGCGACTTGCTGGGTGTATAGATATTTGCAAACAAATCAACTAGTGATGATGACGATAATGAGACAACAATAGAATATTTTGCAATAATCCGCACTGAATTGCTAAAGAGCGTAGTGTTAAAGAGAGATCCCAGTTTAATATTCAATAAAAATCGAATCAACCTAGAATACTGTTATATTTACTAATAATTCCAGTCAATAATTGCAATCACTAATCAGGGAGGCAATTGTCAACAATTTAAAAAAGTGTCAAAGGTAAAGCATTGCAACATCAACATGTAAACTCACACTTATAGATCACTTATGCTTTTAACTAATTAGAACAAGTACCATAGAACTGACACAGTAATTAAATATTTGATTTATCAGTGAAATATACAAGCACTATAATCACAAACACATCCTTTGACTGAACAACGTATAGTTTACTTGGTGCAGTCGGTACGGAGAAAAGGCTTATTAAGGAGTAATCTCACAATAATGTTTTTTATAACTAATTATATACGTATGATGACGGAATAAAATTTAGTTGAGTTTAAAAAAAATATTTAAAGTTTCCTTTTACAGTGAAAGGAGAACAAAATTTTCGCGTGACGTTTATATTGATTCTTTGCAAGAGAAAGCGTTATATGTACTTGTAAAGATGCACTGAAAAATAAGTGAAAGGAAAAAGCAGAGAAGCGAGAGAATATTCCAGCACTTATTTCTGCTGTGGGTGGTAACCAGTATTGTGTACGTGTACTTACACCTAGAAACAGTGCAATTGCAAATTGAAAAATAATACATAGATATAAAAATATCATTTTCATATGTCTCGTTCCTACCGTATAACTAAATTAATTATTCAGAACGATTACTCATCTTGTAGTGCCATGTGTTCCCTCCGTTCTTTGCTCTATCTTTTCCCCTCCAGTAAGCTGCCATCAGGGATGATGGTGATGATACCACAGGTGGCCCCGAGTTCACCATGCAATCAATGATCAAGTATAAAAAATTGAAAAGCTCCAATCCAAAAAAATATCTCACAGGAATATAGTATAAATATCATACAGCTGCTAACCTCAAGCATGCTTATAAGCTTTGTACTTTTCAGTGCATTGATATGTACATGTAATAAGTACTTAGCTTAACAAGTTTGAAATTATTTTAAAGAAATTAGATAAACTTTAATGTAAATTTTAATAATTTGCCACTGGCAAATTGCAAGTGGCCGATATCGGTACCAAAATTGTTCATTCTGAACTCTGCATACATAAAATACATGTAGCACTTTCCTACTGAAACGGCATGCGTTGAAATGCTTGAACAAAGACGGTAAGAGTTGGCATATGAAATGATTCGGAGTATGAAAGCTTGCCAGGCACAGAACGTGGTATTATGTTACCAACGCATTATACAAATGTTCAATAAAGTAAAATCAACTTTATGACTTTGGATATAAATAGAAATGAACAACGATAATGGTTTTTATTTTATTTCTGTGTTTTCATAGGAACGGAATAGTGAAATTCAAATAATAAAAATTAAAAAGAAAAGACTTACTCATTCACGCACTTTTCTGAAAACATCTCACATTATTGTTAGTGAAAGATCCATTGCAAATTGAATATATCGGGCCTTTAGTTTCAGTTCTCACAAAATCTTTTTTAGCATTTTAAAAGAATGACTTCGTAAGTGACAATCTACCAGAGATGTTTTGTTGACAATCATATCATTGTCATATAACGATACAACGCTTAACGCAGAATGTCGCTTATTTTCTTGGATGTTTATAATGAATTTGCAGGTTAGTAGTGATAATTTCTCCACCTAATAAAATGTACGATAATAAACTAATTGTTACTGATCAAATGACTGTAAACTGTCCAGAGTTACCCTTTATTAAACACGTATTCAGTAATATATACCTAACACGAATCAATACAATACGTATGTAAGTAACTGCACATAATTTGGTCAGCACAAGTAATTTTGTATCGCATGCTGATTAATGCATTTGTATTTTGTACCAAGACATGCATATACATTTGGCTGGATTACACATTTAGAAGTTAACTGAAGAAGCCAATTAAATTAGAAATGAAGAATAAAATATAATCTTTATATTAAGTATATGTCGCTTGAATTAAAATAAAATAAATAAACAAATAAATAAAATTGAAAAACTCATCATACATTTCGATTATGCAACCAAATTTTTGCAGAGTAAAATAAGTGCTTTATCACTTCTAAGTAATACTAGACTATAAGGATCTTTGCTTGCCGATACCTCGTCCGCTCACCAAGCACAAACATTCATTTTATCGCACAGACGCATCAATCGGCTTCATGCTTGTTGCTTTTCTGTATTTTGGTGCCACTGAAATTTAATTTATTCTGTTTTGTATTTAATACTGTTATCGATACAGTTTGGATGAGAATTTTCCACTAACCCGGTGGCAGTAGTGGGTCACTGGGTCTGTAGAACAGAATTGCATTTCGGAAAGTCCAGTGCGTGCAAACATGTACACCCAAGATATTGCATTAAAATGTATATGCAGAAGCATACTTTTGCTCTTACCATGACAACACTCAACAAAACTACATTGTTTAGGAAAAAACATAGTAAGCGTGTTTGAAAGTAAGAGTGAATTTGTGGGGTTGGTTTTGCGCATGATCATACTTTTTCATTGACAAATATATGCTCCTCTTGAACAGAGTGTATAACGCGTCCGCGTACGTAAGTAATATTTATGTTTCGAATACCAGTCGGGTCGTTTTTTGCTTCTTTGTAGGTTATATTTCATACACCTCATTACATGTATGAGGTTGTCTTATCACAAATTATTATGTATTTATAATATGTATTTATAAAATCAATATTTTGTGATTTTATTTTCAGAAGTTTTCTGTTAAAAGCTAACATTGACGCCAAAACATGTAAAAAATTTGCCTGCTTGTGCAATCTGTGTATGAAAATATCCACTAGGACACCTAAAACCGCAGACAAAAAACGTAAGGTTTATATTCATTGTAATCAATTATTAGTAAGGCATATATTCATGCTGCTGTATTAAAATGCAGGGAAAAGTCATTATAGTTTCCGCTTACTCGACTATTCTCAGAGTGTCAAAGGAGTACACAATTTCAAGTAGATAGATAATACATGGATAACGAAATTTTCAATTAATAAATGTTTATCTGAACTGCTAAAATAAATCACATGTACTGTAGTATGTATATGTACTGCTAAGCCGAGGTCAAAAAATATTTAACCCTATCCTAAATACGCTAAGGTTAGTACATTGCATCTGTTAATTTTAGATGTTACGGTTACGGATTTTTGGTAGTATTTTGCGAATTACCTCATACTTCATTTGTGAACGACAGGAGATCATAAACTAAGCCAAATCCCCCCTTACGACAATCTAATCAGAGGACAATTAGTTGTTTTCAGTTGGTGGTTTGAAGAGAGTACAGACCAGTCGACTCTAATAATTTATTGATTTAAACCATGCAGATCTATTTTATTGATACAAAATCCAAGTTACATATATTATGGAATCATAAATATGAATTATATTGAAAGTAAAATCCAAGCTAGTTAATTTCAATTGAGGACAAGATGATAGATGATACTGAACTTCAAATTTTATAAGCGACATCCATGCATGCCCATCTCATTCTACTTAGAACTATTGTTTTGATTCACTTGCCATTCAACTTCATTGATTCCGTTTTATGATGATGACGATTTCAATATATTATTTATATCATTAAATATGGAACATGGGTACATTGTTGTACATAAACCAAAATATGTGGAATAATTTTTGCAGAAGTTTAATATATGTGTGTTGCGTTAAGGGATTGGGTTAACTTGGTGCTGCGGTGATTGGGATTGATACTGGGAAGAAAAATATTTCCATTGCAAATCAACATTTTACATTAATTTAATCTTTTTTATAAAAATAAGAAAGCCAAATATGAATAATAAAAAATACATAGAAATTTAGGTAACCTCGAAAATAGTTTTAACATTACTCATCATACATAATATGAATAAAATACGTAATATTTATAAAAGGCTTAGTTTATGTATTAAATAACAACGGTGACCAATCAATATATTTCATGCATTCTTCATCTGCAAAATTAAATGAAAATGAGCGTGTTGTAATTCCACTAAAACAGAAATAAGAAATTGACACATATTACTGCGGTTGCTGTCTACATTAGTGAGTGTCATTAGTAATGAAGGGAACAGTCCGAAATGGTGTCGGATTGGATGAGAAAGGGGAAGATATATCAAACTGATAGAGATAATTATTATGAGGCTTCAAATTGTCCAGATTTGTTTTGCAAAATTTGTGCAGCAACAGCAGCAACAAATCTGTGATAAACATTAGTTTGAACTAAGTTCACTGTATAACAGAAAACGAAAATATATTGAGGATTTGAAATCAGCTAAAACGATGAATCCGACAATGAGTTATTAAATTATGTTTAGAATGAATTCCAAATTTATTAAGTAGAACCAAAACTTAGTTGCAACTGAAAATGAGAATAAGTTATGTGATATATATGAAAATAAATGCATGCATGCTTGTATTATACTCTGCTCAATAGTGACTTTGGTGTATCTCAGCAACGTCAAGTGGTATATAAAATCTAATATTATTTTTGAAATCTCCGGTATTGATTTCCATATAAGCATTGAAACAACTAGCAGTCTCCGGCCAACCGTTTTGTAAGAAAACCGTTTGCAAAAATTAATTTATTTTCCCACGCCTTCCCAAAAGTGGAGGTTACCTTTAACATTCACAATCATCATTGTCAATGCAATGCAAGCCCAAGTTGTGTAAGCATAAGTCATCCAGTCTGCACACCAAGCACTCAATTCTGGCATACGTCAGCATTTGTTTCATGTAGTGGCTTAATGTTGCACCGCTGCTGCTGATTATAAAGTAATGAATGAAGTTGATAAAAATACAGGAGAACAAGCAAACAGTCATCATGCCATTTACTTCAGTTGCCTGTCAGCTTTCCGATAAATATTGATACCATGCAAGTATTAAGCATGAACCAACTTAAAACTGGTTTCTGTCTTTTATTTTCACAGAAGCTTGATAGGTTCCACTTAATAATGCTGTCATGTGTATACTTTCGCATTAACAAGGTGCAACATATTCACTAAACGAAATGCAGAAGTGGGTTACTTGCTCTCTGGAGCAGTAGTGCATTTCTGATTGATAAATTTATGCAAAAATGTATGCTGGACATACTACGTTGAAAATATGAAAGGAAAAACATTTATTGTCTATCCATGAAACCACTCAACACATAGTATATTGTACAGGGAGAAATGTAGTAAGCTTTTGTTGAAAATAAGTGTGAGTGGTTATGCTGGTTTCAAGCATCAGTGTTGCTTTCCATTAATTATTATATGCTGCCCTGTAGCAGAATGATTAGCATGTCTGCTTACGCCAGCAAGATTTCTGTTTCGTATATCGGTCGGGTTAATTTTTTCTTTCATGCCGACTTGTTTTAAACTTTTGTACATCTTGGAGCCTTTGTGAGAATACCGACATGTGGTAAATATTTTGAAAATTATTTTCCATTCAAGACTACCACATTCTTGTTACATATATCCTGATATATTACCTGATTGTGTTATTTCTAACATAAAAACGGTAACTGTGAAAACAAGAAGATGTTCTCATTATGCTCATAAAAAATTCAAATGTAAAATGTAATATATGAATATATCCTGACATATTACCTGATTGTGTTATTTCTAACATAAAAACGGTAACTGTGAAAACAAGAAGATGTTCTCATTATGCTCATAAAAAATTCAAATGTAAAATGTAATATATGAACGGATTCAGGAAAGGAAATTTAATTCTTTAAACTGTTTAATGATTTGTTAGCATGCATAGCCGACAAAAGGATTAAACCATATTACAAAACAAACTTGACGATAAAAATGCACAACAAAATAATTATCTGTTCATACAAAAACATTCTGTATCGTTATCAGCTAGCGTCTTTGTTCAATGATAACTGAATAATCAAGTCTTAAATGATGATTTTTATTTCGATTATGTAGATTGCTTAGAATATAATTTCCTGCAAAACTGTATTGTGTTCCAATGTGTAACATGTAGCTCTGTTGCAGTATTCCACAATTGAGAATGATGTATCATAAATGCTCTGCTCTGATTGTGAGTAGTTGCTCAAGGTGAGAAACCACAATTACAAAATCCTTGCAAAAATTTGTATTTCTTATTGTCTTCCTTATTATACAAATGAAGTCGCTAATTAGGGAACCGTGTTTAATTTTAAGTTTGTTTCCACGTACTTCTTTTGTAAACACGTATTCAAAAATACATCAGAAGATAAATTACTTAGTTGGGGTTTTCCATAAAAAATGATGATTATGGAGCATAATGAATATCTTATTATCTATAAACTCTAAATATAAATCAGTGTGATTTTCACGATTAGACTAAACGGTTCGCTCATGTTAAGAAATCCTGAGTACAAATCGGACTGACGGAACAAAATATATTTGTTTTACAAAATGTCGGGTTCTACACCGAAAAACGCTCAAATTTCTGTACCAAGTCAAACCGACGGTTCTGAGGGTGACAATTGGAACGTGAATAGTGAACATGGACCTAAAAACAACACTGTTGCTGGTAGTATAAATGAAAATGAAGTCTTGAAATTCAACGGCATACAGTGGTGGAATGCACAGACTGGTTCAATGAAACCCTTAATTTCCATGAACAAACTTAGGTAAGAATTTTTTGGGCACGATAAAATATTTATTCCGGTTCAGGCAGAAAAATAATAAAATATATAGTAGGAAAGCTCTAAAAAATTCATTTGTTAATAACCTGAAAATATAGGGTTCCATTTATAAGAGATGGGATTTT
>JAHZMV010000024.1:0-36513 GCA_027743765.1 Coecobrya sp. COE2
TAGCTTAACACGAAGCAATTAGATCTTCGTATATAAGACACGCATTCACTTGAGCCGTTTCATTATTATTACTAATGGAGTGTAGTACTGGTGGTGGTGAGAAGCAATCATACCAGCGAGAAATGATTGTGAGAGAGAAGAAGACTGAACAATTTTAAAACTAACAAGTGCTCGAATACGCATACCAGAGCATCACAAACAACATAGGTGTCAGCGTTACATAAGTTCTCCGTATTATGATGGAGAACGAAGAAGAGCACCCTTACCACTTTCCCCCGTTGATGCATGTTGTTAGACTTTATTGTTATTACTATTGCCTTGCAATAACAATGCCAGACTTCTTATTACTCACTTCTGCTGACGATGAGCTTGATGGAAATGAGCGTGTGGTTAGTTGGATGATGATGGTGGTTGGTGATTGAAATCGATAACACTGGAATACCAGACAAGAACCTAAACCAAGTTTTGGCCTTTCACTCAAGTCAAGTCAAAAGCTCATGTAATTCTACAGGCTTTTTAATTTTTAAGTCTAATTACCTCTCGTTAGTGGTACACAAAAATTCACTATTAATGTTTCAGGAGGTACCTCTGTTGTTAATGTAGGACTACACTAGAGAGTCCATTTCCGAGATTGTCATCGCTCATTTGAGCTCATGGTTAAAACCAGTGCTTATATACGAGAGGTCAGTACTATTTTTACATTTCATGCTATTAGACAAACTGAGCTCCATTTTTCATGCAATGTTTAAGTCCACACCTTCCCTTGAGGTGATAAATGAATATCAGAACTCTTTTCAGTTTTTATACTAATATTTAATGCCTATGCTTACCCAGCGAGATGTTTCGATTACTTCTCATTGAACCGACATTCCTTCCGACTTTGTATACGCATGCTACATATCCCTAGCATGATAATTTTTATCTTTTCATAGCAACAATGATAAGTCATGTGTATATTCTCTCCGGAATATAATTACAAGCACGGTCAGTTTGACAATCGAATAAATTAATGGAATTTAACACGCTGCTACATCATCTTCATCATTTGGTGTTCATTGTTATCCACTCAATTTTCTTATTGAAAAAGTTACGACAATACACAAAGAGCGAGAGAGAGAAAAGCAGACAGGGGACAAAAAGTGCACACACATCCAAAACGAAAGGAAGAGGTTAAAAGTTGACAAAATCTAACTTTGAATTTCTCTCTCTCTCTCTCTTGAACACGAATGCTTGCTTAGCTTTAGCATGATTGATAAACCGATGAGATAAAAGGGACATATTTTTATTTTAGATATAAAAAAGTTTTTAAATGAGATTTTTCCTGTAGTACACACAATAGCTTGTTGTTGTTAAGCTGTACGGAGACATCGTCACAGCCGGTGTCCGGCTGGCAATGCGTTTCTCTCGCATAAACGTAAACCTTAAATCATGCGTTTCTTCTTCTCTCTCGGACAACAATGTAAATCCTCCTAGAGACTTTTTGTGCCCGCAGCATGGATGGATGGATAGATAGTAAAATGACCAGGGCACAAACAACAAAGATAAGTAAAAAAGACAGTGAGGGATTTTTGTTTGTTTGTCTAAGGGAGAGAGAAGGGAGCTGATTCACTTGCTGTGGCTGGTTGACTGGCTTCATGACTGTTTTTTTGTCGTGTTACCCATGAATAAAGGGAAGGTGTGTTTGTGGCTTTTCAGTTAATAACAAGATATCCATCTACACAAATGTATATAGGTACTAACTTTTGTTTGTACATTCTCTCGGACAACAATGTAAATCCTCCTAGAGACTTTTTGTGCCCGCAGCATGGATGGATAGATAGATAGTAAAATGACCAGGGCCACAGCATCAACAAAGATAAGTAAAAAAGACAGTGAGGGATTTTTGTTTGTTTGTCTAAGGGAGAGGGAGAGAAGGGAGCTGATTCACTTGCTGTGGCTGGTTGACTGGCTTCATGACTGTTTTTTGTCGTGTTACCCATGAATAAAGGGAAGGTGTGTTTGTGGCTTTTCAGTTAATAACAAGATATCCATCTACACAAATGTATATAGGTACTACTTTTGTTTGTACTCAAGAATGCAAAAAAGCTAATGTAGCAAAACAAACATAAATATTCCCTGCATGTGACAATTTTCAAGTCGTTATACTTGTAAGAATATTTGGGAATTATTCCCTTATTTGAGTAGAAAGGCATTTCTTGAGAATAATAATAATGTATTTCATTATCATTTTTTTCTCTTTTCCTTTATGTCCCTTTTCTGAAGAAAGCTTAGTCAGCCAAGAAATTTCGTGCAAAGCGACGGGAGACCAATATGACACTGTATAAATGATACTGGGATGTCACCAAAAATGAAGCATGTACACGTATCCATTTTACCTTCTCACAGCCAGCATTTAACTGCATAATATTCACAGTGTCTGTGTGTGTGAGCATGCGAGTACTGTATAACGATAAACATAATTTTCCTTTTGAAGACATGAAAGATTAAGGACCACCAAGTTAACTACATCCTTGGTATTTTGTGGTAAAGTTCGTCATACTGTGCGAGACTTGCGCAGAGAAAAAAGAAAGAAGAGTTTTGTTGCATTTGTGAGTAATAAAAATATTATTATTATTATTATTATTAGCGTTTAGTATATAAAATGTTGGTTTACTTCTTTTGACTGGCGAGATTATGAAAAATGAACTAAGAGAACTTTTCCTAAAGGGTTTTAACTTTTTATGTGTGGAGTTCTCTTTTTATAAGCTAGTTTACTTATTTTATCTGTTATTTTTTGTGCCGACCTTAATATTACATCAACAGCAGTAGCAAATAAAAATTAAAAATTACTTTTGTCGTATCATAAATTATTAGGACCAATTATCTTCTTGAGTTTGAGACATAATATATTACCATACATGGGCTATATGCCACTCCGCACTTACTTGTGGAAAACTTTAAGGAGCGGCTCAGGTAATCTTGATTTGCCGCTTTGTCTAACCATATCCATATCCTATATTAACCAAGAACCGTCAAATTTGTTTTCAAGTAAGCGATAATTTTTGCGAAGTAAGTGCTGAAGGTGGCAAATCGTAATCTTAAGTTATATAATGGTTTCACTATTGATAAAAAAATAGCTGCACGAGAAGTCGACTGCAAGAAAAGTCGCAAATAAGATTTAGTGTGATTTTCTTATTTCGGTTAATAATAAATAAACAAAAAGAATTTCACTTGTTGTTTGAAGTACAATACTGGAAAATCGGCAGATGTACCAAGAAACTAGAAAATAATTTTATTTGTAGCTTTCGTTTCTTGTCACTTTTTGGCTGCTGTGTAATTGTTGCTCTGTATGCTACTCTAGTCTCCCCACTTTTTCGTGGAAGAACCACTTTTCACGCTCTTGTGGTAAATAAGCCACGAAAAGTATTAAAAGCTGAAGGTTTATGTGCTGGTAGTAATTTTATTTTCTAGTGAGGTTCCTCACACATTCCATGCCTTGTATGCATTGCTTGCTGTATGCAGACCTATTTGTATATGCTTTGGTAGGAAAAATAAAGTTGTGTATGGCAATTTCTCTTATTATGCCTTTTCCAATCGTAAGTGTTATGTTATTAGGCATGTTGAATTCTTTTTTGAAAGTATGCGATAAAATGCACCTGAAACAGCGACAAGTCAACCTGTAATACGTAATTTACACGTAACGCTATTATTATGGTCCACAATCACAGAAATATGCTGTGAAATGTTTTTTTTTCTTTAAAATTTTGATTTATTGCAGTAAATGCACACCTGTGATATTGTGTTGAATCAGTGAAGGGTTCACATTTTTTATACTTTTTCTTCTCTTTGCTGAATATGAGATTCTTTCCCACAAAAAATTCCAGGACATAAAAATGTCCAGTTGGTATGCAAACTCTGACGTTGTATGGGGTCCGTAAAGGTACTTCAGGCGATGTTTAAAAGAGAGCAATAGTTCACAAAGGCGTACTGTAAATATATTCCTTTATTATTTTAAAGATATTATTTTCCCAATCGACTTGTGATTGCTTTATGTGGATGATCTGCTCACGTTTGTTGATTGTAATGATCGAACTAAGGGTGAAAACCAATGTAAAAATCTATCAGAGGAAAACAGGTCCATCTCGGCATGACATAAAGCATTCAGTTACAATAAACTTCTGTAACGGGATGAGAAAGCCATAGCTATGGTACAGCCATATGAATGTGCCATTGGAATGTGTATCAAGATACTAGCTTTATTACTATTTTATGCCTTAATTTTTATCCATTAATCTTTGCCAATTGAATCTGAGCTAACAGGGTGCTGGCAGATGCCAATCTGCACTAAAATATTTCAAGCTCTTCTGTTAGTATTTCTTACACAGAATTTATTGGTCAAAACCAATTCAATTTTTTTGTCCACTGAAAACAGGTCACCCAAAGAGAACTAGAAAACAAACTAGTGTGCGTATATAGAAAAATTGTTTTGATTGTAAAACGCCATTAGAATGCAAAAGTAATCATAGTAAGCGCAATAATACCAGAAAGTTGTAGCATGCTGTAATTTAACTTTTACAACTTCTCACAGGCAGGATTATATTATATAAAGCTATCCGTTAAAAAATACGGTGGTGGTAATGTGGCTATTGTTGGCTATTGTCATTGGCACTATATAATACATAACTTACAACATCACTTCTGCCAAAATGGTAGTGGTAAGTGGTACATATATCTTGCAAACTTCGCGAAAGACGTGGTGTCGTGTTCGTGTTGAGGTGAACGAATACATAAGCAAACAAATAAATGACCAAAAAGAAACGAGAGAAACAAAGTTTCAGATGCTTAGATAAACCATATACCATACCAATACAACAGCAGCCAACAAGCCAACCACGTATTGCATCAAGTAATATATCAATTCATCTATCCATTATTCTTTCTCTTTGTGCGTTTTCCCTTAAAGTGTAGATAAGTTATTTGTATTTGACTCTTGTTCGATTTTTCTTCTTTTTAACTGTCTGCCTCTGTGTGAGTTGAAGAAAAAAAATGACTTGTTTTTTATTCTTGATGATAGAGAAGAGAAAAAAATTACAATGATGTTACCGGTGAGCTTATAAAAAATGTTGCTTTTTACGCTCAATAGCAAATCCTACGACTTGATTCTCTAACCACCAGCAGCAGCAGAGTGAATAGCTGTTGTACGAGATTTACAACCACTTGTTTCCTTTTCTGTACTCATCCTGTCCAGAGAGAACTAGTGGAGACGTAGGAATTCAATGCGTATTTTTCGGATCCAGTTAACAGTGCAAAACATTTTATGAATGCTTTGGTGGCGGTGACTATGACTGGTTATACATATATCTTTACATGCAATAAATTCTCATATTTTTGTAGTGAAATACAAACAGGACTGTAATACTCTCAGCCTCTTGATTTGGTACTACTGTGAGATTGTAGTAAGTAGTTTATGTTATGCTGTGATTTTGGTGGCTTTTTCTTAACCTTGTCGTTTCGAATGTTTGAAGGGTTTGTGATAGTACCTGTTTCAATTGTGAAAACTCCCATGCACTCACAACTCACAGTATTATAGACTCGAAAGCAAGCAAATAAGATTTTTTTGCAGGTTTATGCGTTAGTTCATTATGATCGTCATGATGGTCACTGGTCACTGCTGTGCTGGTCAGATTACTTGATTAGTATGGAGACGCCGTGAGTGTTTATAAAAGAACAATGAGAAGCTGTGAGGAACTTGAATTCACCGTCAGACTGTAAAGTAAGAACAGCAGAAAAAACAAAACGACTCTTTAGAGTCGATATACTACATAAAAATATGTTTTAGGAATAATAAAAACCGGGGTTTATGAAACACCTAGTTTTTCACTCAAGAAGTATAGGGTTTAAAACATGAAAATGTCATTCTGATCATGTGATCAAACAGTTAATTTTTATAAAAAATATATGATACTTAATCGTGTTTCGATTACAGTTGAAGAAATATTTTGCATTTTGAAGTGAATCATTTTTTATACCCGCAAAATACTTGTTGAACATTTCTTGTTTATAATAACGCATACTGAAAAGCTCTGTCGTGACTTGAAATAAAAGTCACAACTTGACACAAAAAGTGACATTTATTGCTTACTTTACTTGTTTGTTCCAGCTTGTATGAACTTTCCTTTGTTGAACTTATGAAAATATATTGTATCAAAGGATAATGTAATGATACGGATACCTTTCTAGTAATATGCGTGTTGTTTGGCAGTATGACATACCTCCCCACAAGGTTCTCATGCTTTTGAATGCAATTTCGACTTGTTCAACAACGATACAAATAAGAAAGCCAGTGTCAAAATTCCAATCATAGATATTGAAATCTCCGTGGGGAAGGAGCATGAGTATGAGTAGAGTCGCAGTGGTAGGTTAAAGCTAACTGTCAAACGAGAAGGAAGAAGAATAGAAATACAATGCGTTGTACGCTGCCAAAGTGAAAAGAAGAAAGGAAATGTAAAATACCATCAGAGCAAAGTATGAGACCGGCTTTTGGTATATATTGCTTGTTTATTTATCTGTTCAACCGGTGTCGACCGCTGAGCTGAATGACTGAGATTTGAGATCTTGTTTTGTTCTGGTTCAATTACTCATTCATTCGGCGTAAAAAGATGGTAGTACGCAGGTAGTGGCAGTGTGTAGTAAGTAGTAGTGCTAAACAGTGTACACGAAAGAGAACTAGAAAAGCTGTTGCTGCTGCTGTCGCTGTGCAGTTTCTCCTTCTCATCTGTCACATATATTGCTTTAGATGATACTTTAATTCGCCATTTATTTGAATGTTGATGGCTGTGCGTACAGAATACCATTGGCAAGCAGTAATTGGATCAATAAGACGTACAACATGTACTCTCTGCAATATAAGAGCGGACGTACTGCTACGCTCATTTAAATGCAAAAATACATTTTTATGATTGCATCTTTATGAGATGGAAGATTCAGATAAATAGTCGTATGGACTTTCTACAACAAGAGCTTATAAGAGGTGAGGTGGGATTGGGATTAGTACTAAACAAGAAACACAGTGGACAATCCAGTATTTTTTCTGTCGGTTCACATGCATTAACGTTTCGTTGGATTGAATGACATTATTGTGAGCAGATTTAATACTTTTTATATGTCACTTCCCGTCAAACCATGTCTTGTTTGATTCGATGGACTTCTGTGGTCAATGTAAACCTTTTAGAGCTTTATATCGTTTCACAAAGCATTTTGGTGCAACATTTTAGGCTTAAGATTTCCCAGAAAAAAATCCATTGACACGTGTAATCTCTTCCCTTATGCAGACGCAAGTCTAACCGTATATGAATTTTGAAACAAAATATTTTTGGAATGATGACTTGTAAATGACTTTTCGGAGAGGAAATTACGATTACTTTGTGTGCATCTGATATTCCCATGCATATTGCATGACAGCGCAAACCAATCAGGCCGAAGAAATATTTAAGAGTTCTGGAATTTTAATGAGAATTCCTTCATGTTTATTTTATAGATTCTCCTTTCGCAAATGAATGGGTTTCGCCAAACAACAAAAGTATGCGGGTGAACAAAAGAGAGAGGAGATCATAAACACGAAGCACGCCAAAGACAAAATGAATCCGGATCATCAGTTTCAGTCTTCGTCACCACCACCGCCGCTGCCATCAGCGTTCAGTTTTCCTTATGATCACCATTGCGGATATAACAATGGAGATAGTCATCGCAGCTCTCGAAAGATTCATCATCCATATGCAAAAACTGACGTGGTCAATAACAAAGAAAGCGAAGAGGATGAAACTGGTCACATGATGAAGGGTTTAAATCAGACTATTGATCCTTCAGCAACAACGTACGTTATCACAATGCCCTCTTGCCCTTCTTCTTCCTCAGCATCAACATCAGCGTATTCATCCCCTTCCTCGGTTAAAATACCGAGTGGTTATGGACGGCATTCGTCAAAAGAATCACAAACTATGCCAGGAGCATCCCCCTCGGAGACTGATGAATTTTATGCAAAAAATATATGTATGGCCTCTACTCTTGTGGTGTCGTACTTGATTGAAGTGACCGTTCAGGTAATAAAAGGAATAAAAACAAACAACTTTTGCCATTTTTGGTGACAGATGTGGCTTTTCGCTTGTATCATTTGAAAATTTGAATACCATTTTTGTACATTATCTCGCTGTGTGCATGCAAATATATAGTATAATAATATCACGATTTTTTCAAAGAAATAAATTGCAATTTTTCTTGTTTTCTCCTCAACTCTCTCTCTCTCTCTCATCTGACTATTTAATCCTTCTTATCTTACATTTCCTTGTCATTTAATCTTTGCTGTACAAAGTTACACGTTATACCAGCTTATTGATGAACAAGGTAAACTGTTTAAAATAAACCCAAACCGCAAGTAAATTTATAACGGTACATTATTTTCTGCTTTTTTTGTTTTTTTTAAATTGTGCATGTTTCATTTTTTTATTTGCTAAATTGTGAAATTTTTGTTTAAATCAGTCGTGTCGAACGTATTCGATATCACGAAATGCCATCACACTACCATCTCATAAGAATCAAACTATAAAAGCGTGTGTGCCCTTTGCTGCTCATTTTGTTTTTAGAGGAAAAAACTTGTCTTTTGGATTTTGAATCCGAAGAAACAATACATAATCTGTCATTCATGTGTATATCATCGTCACCNTTATTTTCTGCTTTTTTGTTTTTTTAAATTGTGCATGTTTCATTTTTTTATTTGCTAAATTGTGAAATTTTTGTTTAAATCAGTCGTGTCGAACGTATTCGATATCACGAAATGCCATCACACTACCATCTCATAAGAATCAAACTATAAAAGCGTGTGTGCCCTTTGCTGCTCATTTTGTTTTTAGAGGAAAAAACTTGTCTTTTGGATTTTGAATCCGAAGAAACAATACATAATCTGTCATTCATGTGTATATCATCGTCACCAAATCTTTCTTCGAGCTGTTACAAGAAAACACTGAAAATCGTACAGACGATGTATTAGGCATGTCAACGTAGGCTACATGTACAGATCGCTCAAATTGTTTGCCAAAGATGTGTCAGTTAGTTTATCACATTTGCCTAAGTTTGATTGAGTCAGCGTGATTTGAGTGTGCCCCTTCTTCTAGGTCTTTTGCATCAAGTTACAATAAATAATGATTCTCTCAGAGACTTACAATCCGCTTTAAGAGAAAAGAAAAATAATTTTAATAATATTGTCGTATATACATATAAATGTATCCTTTTCTTCGAATGCTTGCTAATTCTCTTAAAGTGACGGTGGCGACGACGATTATCATGATTGGTATGCCATCATTTTGATGATCGCAGAGATAGTACAAAAGAAACCCTTCATTTTGGCCGAATGTGTTAGCGAGAGAGAAAATACCGTTTTCTCTTGAAAGTGACAATCGACAGTCGTTATAAAAATCAAGTCATCCGTAAAGACAATATTTGCATTAAGGAGGGGAAGAGTGGATCTGACTGAGTATGTAATAAAAAATAGATGACGAGAAGTGATAAAAAAACAACACAGCTGCGTGAGTTGAGTTGTACTTAAAAATCTGTTAAGTTAGCTTAGTAGTAGTAGTAGTAGTTTTGGTGGTGGTGTGGTTGGTGCTGACGATGGTGAATGGATAGTAGATGGATGGTCGGTGGGTGAAACAATGAATTGATGCACAAGCATGCACAAAGATGAGCCAGCGTGAATCTTGTTAGGTAGTAAAAGTAGTAGCTCTGTTGGCATCACAGGAATACTAGTTTTTTTCTCGTGTTGCAAATCTGGTTCTTGTTTTTGCGTAAGGAATAATATGTTAATGAATAGATACATACATAATAATATGAAGTTTTAGCATTTATTATGTTGACTGTATCTACAATACTTGTTACATACTTATTGGGTGTATCGCAAAACTATACGCTGGGCGGCTTGACTTTTCACTCTGGCTTTTATAGTTCTTTTTGTTATGAATATTATGATTATTACTTATTATTATTGCTTTATGCAACAATGTATGCTTAAACATGTCGAGTAGTAAATAATCAAGTAATTAGGAATATATGCAAAAGATGCATTACGCAAAAAGTCGTATTATTTTTTAAACCTTTTTACGGTTGTATATTTATATGTTGTGTGCTTTTCTTTTTAATGTTTCTTCTGAATAGGTTTTGCTGATGGTTCAATGCTTTAGCTCCGTCCAACAACAGCTTTTTGACTTGGTCACAGATACAAACGAAGGAACCTCGTCATCATCATCATCTCCGTGGTTTTGGTTCCTGGTCATCAGTTCAGTCTTGTCATCTTTCCTTGTCACATTGATCAGCATAATTTGGGTCTTTCGAGGAATGGATTTCTCTGGTCGACTCTGTGGCCGGCTTCTTTGCTACGTGATGCACTCTTTTCTTCTGGGTAATCAATCATTCACCGTTTTAAAAAGAAAACATTTCTACAAACCTAATCTGTCTACTAGAAAAACAGCACGAAAAGCACACACAACACATTTTTTATTTTTTCAGTTTACGCATAACAAAATTACGTTTAATTTGCTTTTTACCTTCATTTCTTTTAAATATCACTTCATCTTCTTGGACAACATTTCAAAGGAGAGATTTTTTTTACATTGGTACATAATGTGATGTGTAACATGACACCAGTTTACTAAAACCTACTTTAAGAAAAATGCATGCTCGATCAAAAGCATTTAAAGCAAACCATCAGCAGCCGAATAAAAGCTAAAAATTGTAAATGGCAGGAATTCTATTATATACCTCAAGTCGTTTGTAATGCATTAAAAACCGTTTACCTCGAATGATGATGCGACTAGGCAATGCAAATTAGATACTGATTCACAGTCCCCCTCTTCCGAATTGTATACATGCCACGGGCGTTAATGTAAATAAATACAAAAGGGAAAAGTTTCTGTTTGCATGTCCTAATTGGTTATTCATGATCCCTGGTAATAATGGTGCTTGCTGCTGACTGTGTGTGAGCCAAAATAACTTTAGCTATTATATCAAATGTTGAATGTATGTTTATGTAGCTAATGTTATCAAAAATCTTTATTTTGTATAAAATTAATTTCAGGTCTTTTGTGGCGCTACCTAAAATTAGCATTCGCCTACGACCGCGCTGATCTCGAAGAATTCTTTAAGCTGAAAACCATTCAAACTTATGTACAGTCTTTGCCACTTGTAACAATTCATTTGGCATGGGTTCTTGCAACACAACAACAATCCCTACCGCTCCCGTCATCTCCCCACCACTTGGTTGACGTAAGCTTTCATAATACAAATTCCAACTTGAGAATATTTACAATAACAATGTTTCTTTAAAGACGTAAATGTGGCTATCATATTGCACTTTTTCGGATGTCCAAACACAAGACCCATAAATTATGCGTGACATGTGCAACAATAAACAATCACATTGGCATTCCTTCTTCAAGACACACACAGCGTTATACAAGCCTTACTATTTATGCATTTCATAGTTAAGTGATTTATGAGCTGTGGAAGCAAAAGTTGAGCATGATCGGTTCAAAAAAATTAATGTTACTATGAACTATTGTTTTGTTTTGATAGAGCTATCATGCATTGTCATCATTGTTGGTGGTCGTTGAGATGCTGAGTGCTGTGATATCTCTCCTCGTCCTATCGTTTTCAACTGTCTCATCCCTCACTTGCAACTACACCAGCAATACTAATAATTTGCAAGGAGTTGTTAGTGCAGCAGCAGCCAGTCCTTCTCGTATAACCACTTCTCCAGGGGATAATAGTAACTCGAGTAGTAATCGTAGAAGCAAAATTTGTGGTGTTGGTGGTAGTAATATGTTAAAAGTTAAAAGTGGGAAAGGCGATAACAATCCAAATCACCATTTTAACGATTCTGGAACTGCCTCGAGTGTTGATAATCATGGGGCGGCTCAAGATGAAAACGACAATGAAGAGAAAATTTTATGCTCACCAGTTTCATCGCTGAGGAGGCTCATGACACCAGCCATAAAATGGATGATGAGCCATTATTCGCAGAAATGTGAGCCAGGCCGGGCGCTGCTCCTTGTATCTCGAATAATCTCGTTAGGAATTCTTGTGTATAAAATGAATTACTACTGGACAGGTTTTATCACTCTTTTACACCTTGGTGTCTCCTTTGTTTGGCTGGGATGTTGGGCCACAGTACCTTGTGGCAAGTCAAATGGCAACATTAAACCAACATCAACAGCCAAAGCAACATGCAGAGGAGTAAATGACTCTAATGACACTTGTTGTGATACTAGAAGTAATGGTAGTAGTAGTAATGACAGTGGTCTTGTAGTGAAAAGCGAGGCACTAATGGAAAATGGGATTCCAGTTGTGATTGTGCCCGAAGATGTTGGCGAGGTGGAGGACGCTGGTGTTGATCTTGACGATAATGATAGCGAAGGTCATAATAATGTGGATTATGCTGGTGTGAGCAGTTGCACACGTGGTGGTCGTGGCTATCAAATAAAAAATGAAACAAAAGCTAATCATGTAAACTCAGTGTCCGGTGGCTTGTCAAGCTGCTTAAGTGTTGTCATCCATCGGAGAAACATTACCGGAAGTAACAACAACAAGACATTATCAACAAACAATGGGCTTGTTAGTCAACGGAGAGAAAATCAACGACAAGTGCTGATGCGTGTTTTGCCATTAGCTTATGTGTTGTTTTGGGACTTGAGTAATTCCCCTTGCGCATATAACTTAAGTACGGGTAATCCGATAACGCAGAATAGACTTAGTTCATGGGCGACTGCCCTTCCGGTACTGCTCGCTGTAGTGGAGAACGTGTTCATAACCGTATATCACCACTTGTGGTCGGGCAACGAATCAAGCGTACGAATTCTCACTATCGCGAGCGCGGCTTGCATGTTGTTGGGTTGGTTCTTGGTTGCAGCATACCAGTTCCGATGGAAAAGCAGTCAGCGCCAGGAGCAACGCAAAAGAATGCCAAACAACAACGAGCAAGTTGAAAAGACTAACGATTATACCGAAGACGATGATGTTGACAGTGGCTACGGGAAAAATAAAGGGAATAGCTGCATAGCTGGTGGTGGTGCTGGGAGTAGTGGTAGCGAAGCCAGTGTAAAAAGTATTAACAAAAAAGAGGCAGGCGAGTGTTTATCATTGTGCTGCTCCTCTTTGTCGCATCCTTTGAACATTAAAAGAAAGAGCCGTCGTGACCAGCAGCAGCCGCAGCAAGAAACACATAATTTTTGCAATGATAGCCCTAATGACAAACTGTCTCCTGCTGAACAGCAGCTTCAACCACGTGATGTCACTGTTGTCAAATACAATGAGTACCAAGAACAGCAAGAGCTCGGAAAGCTAATGATTGCGAAACGCCGAAATCCTTATAATCTTAGTCATAACAAGTCAACTGATGATTGCAGCGGTCAAAGCAGTGCTAGTAGAAATAACAGCACGATAAAAAGCAAAGGAGTGGCAAAAAAATCAACAATTTTCCCTGATCTTGGGATCGCCCTTGACCATGCCGGTATTAATGTTGCTGGCGAGGAGGGGTACGAGGGCAGCAACAATGACAATTACAAGATATGCAGCAGGCCAGAATCAATGATGAGATATCGTGAGGATGCAAAGATGACAATGGCTTGTGGAACAACAACCACTACTGCTTGTGCGCCCGTGACTAATAATAATTATACCAATATTAAAGAAGCATTGACCAGACGAATAAGCAACAAAAGTTGTACTAATGACAGTCTAAAGAAATCTCATCATCATCATCAGAGCAACAATCGAATAAGCCAGGTAAGAAAAATACAAGAGCACTAAAGAGCAAAAGTTAGTTAAATAAATGAAACAAATCCAATTCTAGGCATTACTCATAATACAATAGGATAAATGGATACGAATGAAGAAAACAATAGAGCGTTCCCTTTTTGTACACACATTGTATTCAGTGATGCAAGAAGTAAAGACAAGAGTATAAGATTGAAAAATTGAATCTGTCATCCTAAGTAGTAGAAAAGAATTTTCTCTCCAATACACTTGCTGCATTGCGCTAATCATCGTTCTCTCCTGAGATGTGTTCTTATTCTTTGAAACGAAACGAATCTACCTGTCAGGAGGAAATCCATCAAAATGGCTTAACTTTTCCTGGTTAGATGGTTATTATGTAGTAATACATCTTCTCTTGTTCCTCGGAAAAGGGATTAGTTACGGTCGGGGAGTAGGAGATTCATCACTTTTGCGTTAAAATAAGTCAGGTTAACTGTTCGTTTGTTGGCAGCCGTCAGTAAAGTGTATTTTATTTTTATTATACTCAAGCATTTGTACTTATTACTATTCTGATAGATAGAGTGAGACTTGATACTTCTTACAAACCTTCTCTTTACTTTGAACTTGCTCTGGAAAATTGAAAGGAAAAAAGTATACCTATAAGTATTCTTATTGGAAATAGGATTAGTGATGGGTTTAACAATGCTAAAGTCAACAACGAGAGCAAATTCCCACTGCCATGATATTATTATTCCTCTCACTCTGACATATTCACTTGACTTGCCGTAGGTATTCGTAGCATTCATACACACATCCAAAAAAATCAGTTAATATAATGGAGTGTATATATTCCTAATCCCTTTTGAGCTGTGGGTTGTTAGCAAAGGTACAGTAGAATGACTGACTAGCTAAACATTTTTTTAGTTTGTGGAGAGGAAGGTATGAAAAGACAGGTAATTTGTTTTCAACTTTTCTAGTACAGCCATAGCCACCTCTCTGCCGCAAAAATTCTTACTTTGAAATCAATCTTTTTTGGTGAAAATATTTTACCACTTCTTTTTTGGTCCTTTTCTCCTCTTAAGGGAAGTGTAAATGGAATGATGTGCATGTAAAGGTATACTTACTTAAGTCCATAATAATATTACCAAAAAATGTATAAAAACATTAAACGCAGACAGACAATTTTAATGTGTTTCAAGTAAGGGTTGAAAAAAAAATGACTCCATTCCAACTTTACTACATAACTCTGCTGGCTGCTAAATATGTACAAAAATCATTTTACGCATCCCATTGTTTTTCCCAAACTGCATAACATTCGGCTTCTCTCTCGTTTGTTGAGTTTTCTTGACAAGAAGACTGACTGCTACAAGTTATGGGATTTTAACGCGATATAAATTGCCGTGAATAGAAAGATTATGATACACCAACCACACCGACAAAAACTACTACTGTTACCACCACCGCACTCTCGGCTGTTTGTTATTAGGCGCTCTTTATATAACGAATGAAACAGAAAAGAAAGTTAAGAAAAAATTATGAAATGAATGGGTATATGATCCATTATTCAACGTTTTGGACTTTAACAGAGATAACTATGCCTGCCTAAGCATAATACAGTTTTGTGGTGTTGGTAGTGCTACCAGATCATTATATGTAAATTCACTTTTGTACAGCCTTATTATTATCATCGAGATATGAATCGAAATGGAATGAATCAAGAAACTGAAAATTTATGTGTGCGTATCAAGCAGCCATGTAGCCTTAAACTTTCTATAATTTTTATGTATTTTATACACATTATATATATGGATGTCTAAAGGAGGATAATAATGATTATGCGTGTGCGCGCGATGAGGAGTGGAACAAGTAATCATCGTATATTTCACAGCCACCCTATCATTACGGCATTATCATTTTCAGTTTTTGAGATTGATGCTCCTCCACCACATCGCATTCAATTCAATCCATTTCTACTACACACTCTGGCCGTGGAGAAAGAAAGAGAGAGAGAGAGAGAGGAAAAATCAGTTTTTCAATGTGATTATTACATTACAGCATTTATGTACCACTTTACTTACATGGTACGCAGCTCGTGGTATTTTGGCTACTGTGTACTCTTTTTTTTCTTCTCCTTTTGTACGGATCAACATCATTACCATCATCATCAGAATGCTCATGCATCTCATTTTGTTCAAGTGTATCTTATCCATTGCCTAAAGGCGTACAAGGAGTAGTGTATCATCATCGCCATCATCATATCATATTATCATGTAGTTTTTACTTAATGCAAATGTTAAGTAAAAAGATGATGATGATGGAGTAAGGTAAATAATTACCTTTCTCATCATCATCTTTTTACAATCTCCCAGAAAGAACTTTTTATAAGCTTGGGGCAATTTCTGTTGGTACTACTACGAACGAGATAATTTGTGTGCTATCATATGAGCTCACTGGAATGAATCTTGTGGAAAAAAATAGAGAGATGCATTTAGGATATCAATTTTATTCATCCTTCTTCTTTCTTGCTGAGCGTATAATGTGTGTGCATTCCTTAATTTATTTTTAAGCATTGATTCACTGTTGAGGATTAAAATTCGAGTTCAATGTTAAAATTTTCATTTTGATAGAACTTTCCTTCCTATTTCTCTGTAAGCTTACTCCAGTCGACTGTATACAATTATTAATATGAATGGGAAATCATATCACTTGTCACCAAATCTTGAAAAATTGAAAGAGAGATGCATTTAGGATATCAATTTTATTCATCCTTCTTCTTTCTTGCTGAGCGTATAATGTGTGTGCATTCCTTAATTTATTTTTAAGCATTGATTCAATGTTCAGGATTAAAATTATGAGTTCAATGTTAAAAGTTTTCATTTTAATAGAACTTTCCTTCCTACTTCTCTGTAAGCTTACTCCAGTCGACTGTATACAATTATTAATATGAATGGGAAATCATATCACTTGTCACCAAATCTTGAAAAATTGAAATTCATTGCGTGGTAGAAAAAAGTATACGTATTGCATTATATAGGGGCAACTTGGTATTGCAAGTCTTTTTGGTATATATTTTAGAATTCATTTGATGCACGAAATCCACTTTATTTAATACATTTTTTTATCATCATCACAGGACCGTGAAAGCGTGAAAGGGGATGGTATGGAGGAAGGGGAAAGCAGAGTGGCGATATCATCTTTCAAGTCATCATCATCTCCTTCTATGCGAGTGCACCAGCAGCAGCAACGGCAGCAACAACATCAACCGACTCCAACTAATTCGAATAAATGCATGCCAATTTCCATAAAATCTCCGATAAGTTGGCTCCCGGAGACGTGCTGCAATGATAGCAATGGTAGTGGTGACTCCTCAAACAGTCGCAACACGAACACTCTGGTAATGCCCGAACCGACAACAACAAACGGGAACAGATTATTTTATTGCCAAGAGAAGAACATTGATTTGAGAAATAACATGAGCACAGAGGAAGCGGAAGAGTCAACAAAACGTACATGTAGGAAGCAGCAACCGAAACAACAACGGCAACATCATCACTACAGCCAAAATCCTGAAAACGAGGGAAACACTGATTTTTCCGTAGTTTTCTTTGAAGGTCGAACCGGAGGAGGAACTAGTAGAAGTTATAAGCAAAAGCAAAGCCGGACTCCGGTCGCTTCAAACGTGCTATTGCTAAGAGCAGCCAGAAGTGCAAATACAACTCCAGTCGCTTCTTCAAAGCCTTTTACCTTTGGACATTGGAGGGACAACGTCAGTATCATCAGTCCGCCAGCAAAATCATCCCCACTTTCAGCCCTCTCACTATCATCACCAGTATGGCAGCTACAATGGTCACGATGATGATGAAGTTGATCCAATTGAGCGAGCTACAAAAGAGGAAGGGGCTACTCGCCGTCGGATACGCAACCAAATTACAGGCAAAACCTATTTATCCGATGGAGCTAGTCTCACATCCCTCGATGGACTTTGTGAGATCCGAGCTTCAACCCCTGTGGAAATTAAAAAAGCATCAAGAGTGATAGTGAACTACCCTCCGCCACATCACCAAATTTCTGATTCAAAGACTGTGAGCAGGTGTTTGTGTAAAGTGGAAAGGAGTCCTAGTCCAGAAGGAGCAAGGAATAATATAAAGCAGTGCGGGTTGTCTCCTCTTGTGTTCAATGCGTGTGAGGATGATCATTATACGACAAGAGCGGGTGGAAATGGCAATAATAATAACATTTACGAAAAGTTGATCGACGACTCTTATGGGATTTTAATATGCGAGGGTGAAAATGCACCCGGGAAAAATTCTCTAAATAGGAAAAATTGTAATAATAAAAGTAAAAGTAAGTGTACGGATGGTAGCAATGATTCTCATCATTATCAGAACCAAGTTGTTAGATTGTCAGACTCAACTGAGCTGAGACGAACAGCCGGGACTGGAAGTCAAAAGCTTAAAATTCTTTGTGCCAAATGCCTGGAAAATCATGATCCACTTTTGACCAACTGTGTGGATTCCCTAAATTTAGTTGATGATGATCATCCCGAGATTGTTGATCTCTATAATAATCCAACCGGTGTTAATAATCTTGTAGCGATGCGAAATTGGCAAGATGGTCAAAACCAACATCACAATTCTTTTCCACAAGTCGTCTCACATTCCCCCTATCCATACACACCTGCCGACTCCGACACGACAGACTATCCGTCTGACACTGAGTTTACTGTGAACAACAATCCAGTGGAGGATGACGGTCAGTCTCTTTCAACACACTTTTCCTCTGCCACTTACACAATGCACCAACAACATCATAATTACCATCATCAACACCACAACGAAAATCAGCCAAAACCAACTCAGCTAAGTCAATTTATTTGGGCTGCATCAACCATGATACCTACTCTGGGAGGGTGTGATGATGATGGTGGCAGCAGTAGCCAACAACAATGTCCAAAAGAGTTTACCGGTTTGGAATACGTAAGAACTTGGCTGATGGCCAGTCATCCACGTACCTTTGCCATTAATAACATTAGTCATAATAATAATAGTAGCAGTAATAACACCCAACAGCAAGAGCAACAACAAGAATATCGCATTAAGAGAAGTGGTAAAATTAGCAACAGCAGCTTGCGCCGATACGCAGCTCACCAACATCATCTTCAGGGAAGAAATGACAAAGGCTTGACGCTTCTGTCATCAGCCAATTCAAAAAATAATCATATCCCTTTTAAAAATAAATCCGCGTGTGATAAGACAATTTCAAAGAAAAAAAGATTCCGACAACTTGAAAAGAGACAAAGGCCTGTAGGCCGTGGCGCCTCACCTCCAGCAAAGGAACTAAGTACCAGTAATAATGTTAATGGTAATAATAATAATGCCGATGTTTTAAATAGTATCAGTGCCACTGCTGCTGCAGCTACAACCGGTAACACTACTGTGTCAACAACAACTAATGCTACTGTTGCCCATGCCAGGGATGATTGTGGTGGTGGTGTTGATACTTTAGTGAATGCCAGATTTCAACCACCACCTTCGAGAAAACAACACCCTTTATTATTTTATGATATGATACCTCGACAGGAGCAGCAGAAGCCGCTGACAGCTACCTCTCATAAAAAATGTCGAGACCAATTAGACTTATTCCATAAAGAACTTGAGACAGTAGTCTGATTAGATATTGCTTTTTTCATCCCTCAAACATGCAGCCAGAGCCGCCAAGCCCTTCACACAACAGTTCAACCCTTTTCTCACATGTTAAAAATACATTTGTTATAAACACGAAAAAGTGAAATTTCCATGCGTGCATGCAACAATCAAAGCATTTAATATTACCAGTTTTTTATTTATAAAGTTATCCTTTTCGTGTTGAATTTAAGAGTCAATGCATTGACGGTATAATAATATGTCATGCGAAGAGTTGCCATATAACATGTCTTGTTTCTTGTCGATAAGTTTGTTAGGGTTAGCAGCGTAGGGAAAGGTTTGGTTGTTGAAGGCGGTTGTGTGGTTAATAGCATGGGTATTTTATGAGTATTTGATGTTCTCAATGACATTTTTGTGTCAATTGCCTTGTATTTGTGTTGCTTTATGGGGTGATAATATGCGACCAAATTTCAGAAACAAAAAATGCTACTTCACAACAAGGTACATTGAGCAGGATGAGGATAGGTTAGTTGGACCAAAATAAATATTGTAGATAGGTGATAATGTGTATAAAAGTATTTAAGATAAGAGGGAGAGAGGTTTTTACCTGTCATTTTACGATTTTCTTGCTGACGACGCTTTACCTTTGTCCATTGTGTAATTAATATACCTATTTATGTACAATGTGCAACCTGTAAAAATAGGTTTAGTTAGTTTAATGTATTTTTATAATCCACGACAATCTAATTAAAATGAATGCCTTAAAATACTCATGTAATAAAGTATTCTGAAATAAAAAAATAATGGAGCTTTGTTTTATTTTTCTCTCCATCCTATATTTTGTATAATGCGTTTGTTTTTTATGTATACCTCATTGTTTTGTACAGGAGTATTGTAACTAAAAGTTAAATTATTGTCATACATAGAATCTTTAATGGGCCAAATAAAACGTGCCATTAAAATTTTTCATGTGATAAGAAACGGAAAGTAAAGTGTACTTAAAATCAACGATTTTGAAATAAAATTAAAACGGTTATTTATTTTAAAAAGCTGAAACATTTTATTTTTCAACCTGCTCATTATCTAAAACTTAAATTGTCAAGTAGGGAGACATTAATAAGCATAGTCAAATAAAATACTATTTGATCATTTTAAAGATAAATAATACTTCCATACTTTAAAAATGCATGCATGCCTATTTATTTCTCCACCTGTGTTCAAAGATGCATTTGGCATTTGGAACGAAATTGCCTAGATGTGCTTATTTCACATTTCCCCACGTCTCAAGCTGTTGAACCTTTGCCCTGGGAATAACGGTTTGATTTGAAGTACAGGACATGTCCCATTTCCGTGAAATCTGTGCAAAGTACTAGCCGACAATCCCATAACTTTGACAGTTCATATAATAAAGAACATAAAGTATGAAGGAAAGGAATTTCATCTTTTCATCAATAACCTTGCCTCTGATAATAACAATAATTTAAGCATATACATCTGTTCAAAAAATTCAATCCGAATCTAAAAATACCTCTTGTCCAGGACCCAGGAAGAAGAAAAATGGTCATGTTAAAACCCGCCATTATTCCAACAATGAAATCTCATTCTTCAAGAAATCCTTTTTTCCATTTATATGCCATTTGCATTTATCCCTATCGGCTCACTCTTTCTATGCTGGAACGGAACACAAAACCAGTATCGCTCCTCGGCTACAAGCACAATGGAAAAAATAAAAGAGGTACATAGCACAATAGCTAATGAGGCTATTTTATTCGTCAAATCTTATTTATTATCATCGTTATAGTACAATCCGAATCTAAAAATACCTCTTGTCCAGGACCCAGGAAGAAGAAAAATGGTCATGTTAAAACCCGCCATTATTCCAACAATGAAATCCCATTCTTCAAGAAATCCTTTTTTCTATTTATATGCCATTTGCATTTATCCCTATCGGTTCACTATTTCTATGCTGGAACGGAACACAAAACCAGTATCGCTCCTCCGCTACAAGCACAATGGAAAAAATAAAAGAGGTACATAGCACAATAGCTAATGAGGCTATTTTATTCGTCAAATCTTATTTATTATCATCGTTATAGTTCTTTTTGCGCCCAAGGTATATTATTAGTGAGGAAGCAATAACGAATGAATTGAAAAATTTTGTTACGAAGAAAGGAAAGGGAACCAACGCGAAAGCTCAGAGAGAGAGCTTTGTTATGTCATCTTACCGTGCACGAACCCATGATGAGGTGGAAAGTATAAGCACACAAAGCGATTATGATTACACACATAAAAACAGGCAGGTAAAAAAGATTCTCAGTATTTCTTATATATTTTTTAAAGATAGAAAAGACCTGCTACAGCAGCACCACAATCATTATCATTACATTCAGGGAAGTTCATTCAGCGAGTAGGAGTAAAGTATATCTGGACAGCAAAAACTATTAACTGTATTCTCTTCGTGTCTTTATGCGTTTCGTCTCGAGAAAGGATGCCACCCAAAACGATCTAGGCAGCAACGGGTTATATATGCGTTTTGTAAAATTCTCTTATTATACATTCCTTTATATGTATATAAAACTACAATGGTTTCAACTTACATTTTTTTGAAACCAGCAATTCAAAAGTCATTTACAAAAAAGGCTAGTTGGTAGTAGGCAGTAGTTGTGTTTCACCAGTACTGTACATTTTTAGAGATGTGCATTACATTACATTACATCCAGGTATTTTCATATACCACTGGCGAAAGAGAGAGAGAGAGAGAGAAAGAATAAAGAAACAGAAAGGAGGAGGAAGGACTCTCATTTAAAAAACACATTATGATAATGCCAGCTCGTTTGTCCGTTTCCATCAACTCTGAACGTGCATCCATCCGTCGTCCAGCACTACTCCAGTTATGTTTATGCATTTTGTATAATGCGTGCGCATTTTTGTTTGGAGAGAGAGACTGCTTAACAACAGCAATAACAAAAGAACCTAGATTGGACTGCTGCACTATATTATTGCATTGGATTGAGTAAAGTAATGAAAACTCAAGTTGTCTCATATTTGGCTTACCAACAAACATCGAATAGTTCAACAGGTAACACCACCACTTCCACATACGTCACTCAACAAAAATGTAACATAGAACGTGGCCCTTTGACCTTACATCTTTCACTTTAACAAAATGATCCCCTGACTAGGTTCAAAATGTAATGTGGCTCAATATGAAAGATTTTTTTTCTTTTCAAAAGTAGACGATCATGATAATGATGGAGGTGATCATAATCGTGTTCTTTTTATTCTTTTGGAGTTTGAAAAAGATGAAGAAGAGGAAGGGGGACGTGAGTATAAAAACCTGAAGGGATAAAATAGGTCTTTTAAGGGTACACACGTCTTGAACAAGAAGTGAACACAAAGGACCTTTGCCTGCTTGGAAGAAAATCCATTTCATTCCAGAGAGGTATGCATATAAAAATAGAAGATGCCAGATGGTACAATGCAAGTGACAGTTTTTCAAAAAGACATGCATGATGTCGAAGAAGTGATGTTGAGCTCCAGCTGTGCCATCACATCATCTTCGTAGTCATCATCAACGTATTGCAAAGAAAGATGCCAGATGGTACAATGCAAGTGACAGTTTTTCAAAAAGACATGCATGATGTCGAAGAAGTGATGTTGAGCTCCAGCTGTGCCATCACATCATCTTCGTAGTCATCATCAAGGTATTGCAAAGGAAAAACTGCATTCTCTTCTTCGTGCTGCTTTTCATGGCCTATTCTTTACTTTACAAGATGTTTCCTTCCAGGGAGTTGTATTCAGTCCAGGTGAAATTACATTCAAACAGTTTGTAAGCATATTTTATACAGATGCAGCAACAATGGACTATTATTATTGCAGTTGGTTGTCCGTCCAAATGCTTGGTCATTCTTTGTTAAGAATTTCAATAAAGAATTAAAGTTATAGGAAAGTGTAGCTCGTAGGGACTCTACTGACTGGATAACTTGAGGTATATCGGAATCATTGCATAAATAAACGAATGGACTTACTTCACGTTCTAGTAGCTATGAAAATTTCATGCAATATAATATTTTTAAGTGTTCAATTTTACATTATGATTTGACCAGAGTTAATATTAATTTTTGAAGAGAATAAGACAATCGGTCACTGGTCGCCGTCACTAACAATGAGACAGCTTGCAATGTGCTCCATCATAACAACGTCAGTGTAACTTGTCAGTCTAGCTACTCCATGTCCATCAGTTTTATTTTTGTTATTGAAGCACGTTATATTATAAGTCAAAATTAAAAGTTTTGCATAAATGGACGAATGTACTACTGCAGACATTTCTAGAAACTTTTAAAGAAAAATTGTGATGATTATGATCCCTGCGTAATTCATTGTTAAAATTGCAATATAGAAAATGATCAGTTTATTAACTTGAGACAATATGCTATCCGGGAAAATACAGAACAATTATTACATATAACGGATGTATTTTAAAACAATATTTGAAATTGACGATAAGGCGATGAACTTTTCATTGCAGCCTTCTTCATAATATCATAATATGTATGTATATTATTATGTTTTTACCAAAGTCATATTGAAGCATGAAAATGAAAGCATTCTTGTTAAGGTTCCTTCACAGACTGAAACCAATCGTCGCTGCCCTCTGTAGGTATCCACTGATGTTTCATTTGGTATAAAAGAAAGGATTGCCTTGGGCTATTAAAAGTTACCTGTGATTTTGACGGTAAGAACGCCAGGTGGACGAGTAATTCTCATAACAAAGACCACCAAACACAAATTATGTCCACATGCAGAATCATACGTTTTTATATGAAATTAATTTTTAAATTGGCATTCCCATCAATAACATTTATAACTGTTCTGTATTTTACTAAGAATAAATGATGTTGGTATTTTAGAATCGGTTGTCAAATTGAAACTTTTTTCTTCAGGCTTATGTCTGTAATGTAAGTCGTAAGTACGTGTGACTGAGCGCAATAAAACCAACATGTAGATATACATGTAGGTTCGAAAAATATACTTAAACTCCCTAAGCAACTTTGGTATGCTCAACATTAACACATTTATTAATAACCATTAATCAAACAAAAAACCTGAATTAGTTTTTATTTTGATTGCACTTCATTTTGTCTGAATCAAGATCAAGACGGAGAACATTTATAACTGTTCTGTATTTTACTAAGAATAAATGATGTTGGTATTTTAGAATCGGTTGTCAAATTTAAACTTTTTTCTTCAGGCTTATGTCTGTAATCAAATGTAAGTCGTAAGTACGTGTACCTGTGCGCAATAAAACCAACATGTAGATATACATAAAACTACCTAAGCAACTTTGGTATGCCCAACATTAACACATTTATTAATAACCATTAATCAAACAAAAAACCTGAATTAGTTTTTATTTTGATTGCACTTCATTTTGTCTGAATCAAGATCAAGACGGAGTCTTCGTATGGTACCCAAAATGGCTGGTCACAACTTTAAATGGCTGCACCTGTCGCTCCGTCATCCACAAGTACCGTTCCGGAAACTGGTGAGGTTCGTTCGTCGACAGACCCTGCTTCCATTTCTAATTTAGACTTATATTCCACTGTCGTGTACTCCAAGTATCGTAAAGTGAGCATTGTGTTCGCATTGTTAATTTCCATACGGGTGATTGTACGAATTTCATAACTTTATATATTTCATTGTTAACCAAATGCAAATAAATCCACTCGTAATTGCAGTTAAATAATTTTATTGGAACGTTTCAGGTGTTGGGTATTTTGTTCCTTCCTTGGTCGTTTAAGAGTTTTAAAGAGTACCCAATAGGGTACGAACCCGACTACTTGTTTTTTGACAAGTTGGATTTAGAGCATCTTATTATTCCAGGTACGAACTAAATTTATTTATTCATTTAATAGAATTGAGCTAAATTAATTAATTTCTAATAAAATGTCGTCCATTATCGTTCCATCATTAGAGGACCTTCGTATGGACAGCATGGTCCGCTATGGTTTTGCTTGTGCATTTTCTATCGACATTGTTATTTGTCTGAGCAGTGCCGTTGTCAGTTGTTTCGTAAGAAATGTACGCAGCATTTTAAGCTTTTTTATTATACCTATTTTTAAATTATGATTACATTCTTTTAATACCATACATGTGAACTTTCATTAACAGTTATCTTGGATAATTCTGCTGAGTATATTTTGGCTCTGCTTTATGCTATTAATAACCGCATTATACGGATTGGGTGCTGCATTGTTTGTCATTGAGAGTCGTTACGACACATTTTTCGCTTTCCATATACTTCTCTTGCCAATTATGATACTACTTATACTGCTTATTAAATGGCTGCGTGAGCTGACCCAAATGGGATTTACAGCTTTCCCTAAAGGTGAAAAAAGTGCGAATTCGAACAATCAAAAGCAAAGCAAAGAACAAGCAACGGATCCAGCGTATCCGTCGACGTCGGCAACCAGCAATACTACTGGCGGACCAACCGGTACATTTTACCACTTTGACTATGTATATCTCATACAATACTGAATGGCTTTTCTCATATTATTATTTATAATATTAATTTTCCCCTTCAGACTATTCCTCCAGTCAAACTTCTCAAGGAAATCCTCAGGCTGATTATTCTTCTAGTCAAACGTCTCAAGGAAATCCGCAACCTGATTATGGTAATCAACCGTATCAAGGAAATCCTCAGCCTGATTATTATGGCAATCAACCGTATCCTGATTATTCATACGGACCACCGCAGTCGCCCTATAACGGTTATCAACAAGATCCTAACTACGGGTACTCACAAGGTTAGTCAGGTACATCCAATTGCAATTTAGTTACTACTAATTTGACTTTCCTGTCTCGTATAAACAATTTGGTTTTTACAATGCTTATATATCCATATTTTTCTCTTCAGATCCTTACGCAGGTCAACAGTATTCAGGATATCCTTTACCAAATTCTACTAGTGCAGCAAATTCAAGTCCTGCTCAATATCCATACGGAACATGGGCCACTCCAAATTACGGTTATCAACAAGAACCTTATGCCTATCCTAATTCCAATCCAACCAACTACCAACAACCAATTGATTCTGTCCCCGTCAGTCCTCAAGCCCCACCCAACTTTATTGTTCAAATTCCATTCAATACACCTACAGCTCCTAGTCCTGGTTCTCAACCTCATGCATCAAGGGAAAGAACAAGAGAACGAAAGAGAGGAAGGGGCAAAAAACGAAAGAAAAGCAGAAAGAAAAAGAAATCAAGAAGGAAGCATCATGGTCATAGATCGTCGTAGGGCTAAATGACCAAGATATGTTTTTTTCGCAACACGCTTTCTCTGAGCATTTGTTAGTGTTTCTTTTAAGTCCTTCCGTGACATAAAGACTCTTTGAAAATTTCTTTGCGTTGTAATATTTAAATTGTTTTACAGTAGCTTTGTAATACATGTATAATATATTTATATTTGTTCATTAGTCTATATCTACATGTTCCAATAAAAAATTACACACTGAGTGTGGTGTAATAAAAGAGAAATTTTATGTTAACAAAAATAACCCTGCAAAGAATGGTTTCCTCTGCTGACACGCCTAATTTACTATTCATCGACATGCTCTATATATAAATACATGAATTGAGAATAATAAAAACTTTTTTCCATACCATGTCATGCTTGTGATTATGTTGATTGAGTTAGTAAGGAGCATTCAAAGTTGAGAGAAAATATTTTTATAGCTTTCCTTTTTTTCTCGTCACCCGATTTCCAAAAGTTCACAAGTACATCTCTCCGAGACTCATCCTCTGAAACAACCTAATCTTATACTTTTATAACATGGTATGCATACATGTAGGTATCACTTTGCTCGTTTCTATTCAACATCCCGAGCAAGCAGGCCACATAGCCACAGATAAAAATGAATGAGAACTCTCTCAGACACATGAACAAAATGCTGTTCCTCCTTGTTCCCTCCTCTTCTCTTCCGTTTACTGTTGTAACTTTCACCCTTGCACATCCAATCCTATTACTTCCACCCCAGTGCATGAATAATCGCTTCATGTTTACTTTTCACGCTTTTCTCTTTACTACATTCAACTCTCTCTCTCTCTCTCTCTCTCTCTGGCAAAGTGAATCGTTTCACTTAGCCCTTGTCTCTACATGAATGTATATATACGTATCTCAGTCAGTGAATAACTCACTAATACTAATAGATCTCTCCTCTCACGTCATCATATCATCTATCTTTTATTTCTCTCTCATGCATTATTTTTTTCTTCTTTGAATGCTTCCCCAAAGGAAACATTGGGATATTTAGTAAGTCAAATAATCGTAATGGTAATAATAATAATGAGGATGGTTATATATGAGTGGAGAAACATCCTTTCTCGTGTTCACACACCACACACATAAAATATTATAACAAGTGCATAGAGATACTTTCTGGGAATGACACACAAGATCATAAAAATATACTCGATGTTTCCTGATCATCAGTCCCAAGCAAGTCGACCGACACGCCACAATAAAAGTATTTTACGAATCTAATGTTTCATTGCTGTACTTTATGGAATATCCCTTGTGAGATATGAGAGGCAAAATGAATGTTCGTAGAAGAGAAAAAGGAATGGATACATGTTATTTAAATAAGGGGCAAAATTATGTACGCGTGGAAGGAAGGAAGTAAATTTTTATACGAATTTATATAAATGCTCCCTATCCTATCATATTCATAATTATGATAATATTTAAATTATTGTTTGCGAACAAAAAGATATAAATGTAATACTGCTGCTGCTTTTGTTTTTACGGTTATTATTGTAACCCTTATGACCATGGTGGTGGGAATAATAATAGTTATAATATTGTCTTTGTAGGAAATGGTGTTCTCGTTTTGTTATCTTAATTCATTTTTGAAAGTATGCTGACTATGAAAGAAAAGACGACATAACGCAAGCAATCCCATTTATTACTGCTTATCCTGTGCTGAAATCAAAAGTGACATGTCCACAAGACAAGGAAACTATTAAAAACAAGTGACTTCAACTTAAAATGTTATGATGATTGCATTTACTCGGAGAGATTTGCTGGTTGCCAGAAAAGCAAAATGAGTATCCATTTTAAAGAAAGTAATACCCAGTAAGCTAGTGTAGAGCAGAACATAATATTTACAGCTTAAAATCACAAATATTGTTGAATGACTTCATTCAAGTCTTCTTTTTAATGGTACCCAGCTCGGCATTACAGTTGATGGAGATTCTGCACTTTATGTATTTTATATAAAGTATAAAGCTATCATGGATGATTCACGCAGAGTAAAGTAAAAAAAAATAATTCGGGCGGAAGGAAGAGGGCAGGAAATAAATGGTGATTTGCTACAGTTATATTTTCCTGTCGGAGGTTCCAAAAAGTCATCCTGATCAAGTGTAACAAATCTGAAATGGATCTCGACCGCGTGCAGACCATAAACTGTACTCGTGTCATCATTATGGGAAATGTTCCGCTGTTTCATAGAATGATTTAGAGAAACAGACAAATGAAACTATCTGGATTCCGAATATAATCGTGTGTATGTGTGTGTTATCTGTTATAACATGATTACAATTTATAAACATGCCACTTTATGCTTTCCTTGGTATTTTATTAGCAGTGACGGTAAGTGATGTATTTTGTGCCCGGAAGACTTGTTGAAGTTAATATTTATTACACATGGATGAGGTTTCCCATGTCGGCCTGCCTGCTGGAGTGAGTCTAGGTGATTTGTTTTGTCATACAAGGAATCAGTGAGAAAGATACACGCTGACGGGACAAATCTAATCGATTTCCTTCGCAAGAGTGACATTCCCGCTGGGAACAAAAACGAATGAATAGGAAAAAACATGATCTTCCTTCCGTCGTATTTGATTCTCATGTATGTACATAGAAATATATGGACCCTATACATTTTGAAAATGAGATCTGTAAATGTTCAGTTGACTTTTTCTCAGTCTTTTTTTACTTTCCCCAATTTTCTCTTGCTTTTGGGAAAAAACTTGTCCCTGGGGGATGAACACGTATCGTATATCATATCAAATTACATGCCTGTTGATAGATCGTTCCCGAGATATGATGTATGAGCATGACAGACGACACTTCATAATGAATCACGGAACACCAGCGAATATAATGATTCAGCGACATGTTTCTAACCATAGAACAAAAAATACGTAAAACGCTTGATTTTGTGTGTTAGTTTTGCAATGCAATTCTGCAGACAGGATGGGAATATCAATCTGTATTACAAGCAATAAATGTAATAGATAATCTCTTTCTCTTTATGTCATTGAGAAGAATATTTGTGCCGTTCTAATACATGTAGTTACACATTAATCATTATTTAATCATTTCACCCAAAATGTTAGTAGCTGTATGATAAATTAGCTCGCAAGTGCTTAAAATAACTGAAATGCATATATTTTACTTTGTTTTAGATATTTTATTTTATTTAAGGAGTATTTTGCCTTTCATTGATATTGATCTAAGTATTTTAATCCATATATATTTTACAAAATACATTATGCTTATTTATGTTATTTGTTAAAATTTACACTACTTTGACTAGGCTGAGAAGGAAATGAAATCCCCAAAGGTGCTCGTGTTTTATCGTTTGAACCCCCAACAGAGGACGAGGATGAAGCCAAGGAGGGCAGTGGATGGGGGCCAACTGATGAGGATCCACTAGTTGGGGGCAATCTGGGATACGGTGGATTTCCACCTCTTGTACCTCCATTGTCACCTCGTTCGGAGGACGAGTTTCCATTAGTAATTTGGGGTGGCATGGATGGATTTTGAGCTTCAAATGCGGCCAGTATTGCGGATGATGGAACTGGAATTCCTGCGGTCTGATTCATGTATGAAATTATTCTTCTCCACTTGTACCACCTGCGGGACCGTCTTGAGGGGCCTTGTTGGTAGCTCCACTTCCCAAAATTTTCTCTCCTGAAGAACCAAGCATGTCATTTGGACGATTATTCTCATCAGTCTCTCCTGCTGACAATTTGCCACCAATTGGACTTCCCCCGAGAAAGCGATCATGACGGGAAATATAACTTTCACTATCACTTCCCCCACTTGCAGATGAACAACGTTCCCTTCCAACGTCCAATTCCCCTTTAGAATCTTCACAATCTGATAATGTACCACTGTCCGAGTGCATTTCCACTTTTGTCGACAGAGAACTTCTTGAACTTCCGTGAGGGGGGAAATTAAGTCCAGAGTCTCCGAGTGAGGACGACGATGGATTATTCAGTTGCTGATTTAAATGATGATGGGCACTAATAGCCAGTTTTGCATTGACAGCAGCAGAAGACATATTTGCATACGGATGAAATCTCCCTGAGGGTGGTTGACCTCCACTACCACTTCCACCTAGTAATGTTAATGACGACCCAGGATGATGGGGATGATGATGGGCCATGATTGAACTTAGGTTGGCATACATTGCAGCAGCAGTAGCTTGCTGATGTTGTTGCTGAGCTTTTGAAGCTGGTTGACTACTCGCACTTGGAGGAATTATTGATGCAGGTGGCACTGCAACACCACTTCCACCTGGTCTAAACGAGGTAAAATCCCGAAAATGTCTCTGCTGCTGTTCTATAAAGTCTTCAGGAGACGTATGTGTTGGCTGTTTCATTTCGGGTAAAGAAGGAGGCAGTTGTTGTTGACTGATGAGATCACTAATTGTCATTAAGGAGGACTGTGTGTACGGAGCCAAGGAAAATGTTTCCATTTTTCAATTTAACAGAGCTTATTATTTGAATAGAATGCACTTATACGTATTTTACTATGTTCACAAGATTCAATGAAACTCACACACTTGTTTGACTAGAATGAATTTTTTGGGGTAATGTGAGCCTAAAATCAAACAGCTCTTATGATTTTCAGCAGCAGTTGCACCCCAGGAGTCAAACAAACTTGCACTGTGACACGGTTACGCGTTCCTCAAAAGTTAGCATTAATGATGACAGCACTAATCGTTCCAACTTTATACTGCTCTCTGATAACGTTGTGTAAAATGAGAGCAACTTTTTTCTACATGGGATGGATGAAATGGATGGAGGAATATTATTGCGTATATAATATTAGTAGCAAGTTATAAGACAATCTTTTCCACCAAAATTATAATCTCTTCTATCCTCTTTTCTTTGGATTTTGGTGGTAGTGATACAACCGCACTGCGTAATTCATATGATGATGATGAGAGTTTATATGCATACAACACACCATGTAATAATAATACCCATGTGCACACATACACCTTTCTCTTCTCTGAAACAGTAGCACTTGCTCACTTTTCCATGTTTTATCTTTTGTTGTTAGCGCAGCTCACTTGCAGCCACAGAGAAGAGCTCTGAGCCCAAGTCAAGTTCTCTGTTTTTTCCTCCCCAACCCAAGAAAATCCTTGGGTATTATTTTTGGGATGGCTCCTGGAACCGCAACCCACCAATTACAGTCAACTTCTCTTCTACTTGTATTTCTCTGACAATATTTGTGCCCAGAAGAGGCTTTTGGGCTTGGCTCTTTTGTAAGTATGTGTGAGTAAGTCGTGGTGACGCTCTCTCTGACAGATATCTATTATCGTTATTATTATAACAACATCCAGCCCGGATCGTTTACTTGACTCACAAAAAGTATCACAAAAGGTTATTTGGAAGGGCAAGCAAAAGTATTCATGCTTGCGCCTACCTACTATACTACCTACGTGCGTGTCTGTGTGTGTCTGCTATTCACTTTTTTTCCTATCTACAATCCAAGCATACACACACAAAGCAGGGTTAAGAATAAAGCTGTCACAGTGAATTGTAAATAAACGGGGATTGTGCAACTCTCCACACACGAACCAAAGTCACTGGCACTTATACTGATTATATCAATGTATCTCTACTCTGTCTGAATTTTCCCCTCTCTTTTTCTTATTGCCAGCAAAACTAGCAATTCTGACTGAAAAAAGAGACTTTTCAGCTTAATTCACTTTTATCCCGTATACCAACTTATAAATAATATTATTTTGACTACAACACTTGGGTTGAGCTAGTCTTCATGAATAATACAAGACGATGATAAGGACAGTAAATAAAAGAGTTCGTCTCAGAGATTTCGGATATATTAGAAAAGCTTATGCAGCAATAAGCCAACAGATTTTTTTCCTGCCTTGAGTAGCTTTTCTCTGTATAATTTCAAGTTGACACTGGGTTGACTTTTTTGTGCAAGTGGGCACACATTAGTTCAATATTTGTCTTTATATGAATGCCGAAACACCCTTGTTGGATGTCGTTCACAACACACACTGCAAACAGAAGATAAGCCTAGTCAAATCACATTAAGAGACTCTTTAGCTGTCCTTCTTCAATAATAACGACCGTTTTTACTTGTGGGTGTGTTGTGGTTGGAAAAACACTCTATGTTTAAGTAGGAAAATGGAGAGATGTTGTGTGTTGAGTAAATTCATGTAATTCAATCTTCGCCACGCTTTTACGGTTCTATAACACCCCCTACCATCACCGCCACACCACAATCGTCTAATTAGTAAGATTAGAAAGATCTTTATCCAAGAGCTATTTTCTCCCTTCTCTTTCTTGGTAAACGTTTATAATATTACACGTCGTGTCTCTGACCGCACTGTAGTGTAAAGAGTTTGGTTTGCTGACTAGTAGATTATGGCACTTAAACTTGTTCGTTTTTCGTTACATTTCATTAAGACGATGACTTTCTTCATATAATATACTCATAGAAGACAATTTTGGTAGTCGGTCTGTGGCGTTGGGAAAACTTAATTTAATTTATTTCTGTAGTTGGTTGAGATTATGACATTTTAGTCTGGCTTGTTTTCTTGGAACGATGCGAATTGAATAATTTTGAAAAATTTAATTTATTTCTGTAGTTGGTTGAGATTATGACATTTTAGTCTGGCTTGTTTTCTTGGAACGATGCGAATTGAATAATTTTCAAGAAAACGAGGGTGTTTCTAGTCTGTGCTTGGAATTTTAATTAGAAAGGAGAGAAAGTTCTTGCTTTAAGTGAAAGCAAAATAGGAGATTTAAAAACTTGTTATATTCTGCCCTGTGACTATTCTTGTTTAAGGAGAAGCTATCAGAACCAAAGTTCGAAAAAGACTGCCATGATTTGAAACAATTTACCTTCCTTTTATACCACCACAACAAGGTTTACATAATATGTACTGCTAAATAGCTTTGTTGTGAACATGCCCAAGTAGTAGGTTGGCAGATGATACGAAATTGTTTGTGCTGTAAACTAAAAAAGTCCGGGACTGCATAATTGCTCGAAGGGTCATGAGCACAAAATCAGTAGCAAGAAAAAGGTTTACCAACTTGACACATTACATAAGCGTGCCATACTGTACAGCTTGCACTATTGTATTATAGTTCTCTGCTTACTAACAGATATTTAAAAGTAATTTACTTGCTCACCAACCTGCAAAGAATCATTGGACACTTGTCATAAACTATTTATGCTGCTGAAACGCAAATTGAAAAAGACCCTCAAGATTTTGCTGGAGAGAATGGGACTTGAATAAAGTAAAAATATATGAGCTTTTTGTTGGTGTACAGAATTAAGAATCCATATGTCATCATCACACACAAGAAGACACACATGTTGCCCTAAATGAGCTCTGCTGAACTGTGTTGTTTTGCACGATTATTATGATCATTTTCATTGAAAAAACATACACCGGCTGTGCATATTCCATAACGATGTGGATAAAAAAGTAGAAACTTATATCTTTGCTTGTTTATTTATTATATGTATAGTGTTTGAGTTGCATCTGGAAAAATACCGTATGGCACTTGCCATGCTGGTTTGAATAGTTAGTGAATCTGACCAAATGGTCCTGGGGACTCATCTAAATCCAATGAAAAGCTCACCAGACGGCAATAAAGACAAGTGTAAAAAGCTTTTCATCTCATTCGCCCATTTCCATTCATTCATTTAAAACCATTTTAATTCTTTTCGATGAAGCTAGTCGGTATCTACGAATATGCAATAATATTTCGTATGGAAGTTATGTTCATGCTCAGCTTATCCTTACCTTGCTGCTTACCAACTAAACCAATGTACATTGTACACAGAATACAATATCAAACGAGCGAAACGCAAAACCGGATCAAAATGCCATATGGCTCAAGCTCGTTCCTCATTGTATTCCCCATAACCTTTAACTAGGATTGAATGGAAGGCATTATGGTGATGTGGTGGAAGGGATTGCAAGGAGAAGAGAGTTAGGTTCGGCCTGGGTGAAAAGGGACTTCATATTATAAAGACCTGAATAAATAATATTGCAATGCAATCCTGTTATTGTCAACAGGAAAACAGCAAGTGGTTATTTCTGTCGGCTTTTGTACATCTGCTCATACTTTTTCTCTCTCTTGAATGAATCATCGTTATTGTCATTTTCAATTTAAATATAGTATCGACCTTATTTACGAGTACTCATCATCATCATATTCTGAATTAGAAAAACAGGATGATTAGCTTAATATGACATTGTATCTTGCTTTGCCACATAAGAAAACGAAAAAGAATATAAAAGCCGTGCATCAACAATTCATTTAAACATTTTTGATATCGAACAATAAGCGTTTATCATTTCATTTCCAAAAGTGAATAAACCAAAGTGAATAACACTATCCAAAAATGTTATAACCATGTATGTAGATTGTAGATTATTTAAACTCATTGCAGATATTACACTGCATAGGAAAGTAAAAGCAATGTTCGTTCATGTAAAACGTTTTAATTGGATCAAGGCAAGGCACTTAAGAATATTAAAAGTATATTGAATTTAATTTTATCGATTTTAACCTAAAATACTAGATTAAACATAACTTTATATTTAACTGATCATTTAAAGTTAGCTGTTAATTGAATCCATCCAATGAGCCTTTAAAATTTTCATTTTCGTGTTCAACATGAAGTAAAATTTTATGTTTATACGTTTCATGTTGTCTGTGCTGTACAGGAAACGCAAAGGAGAAGGCGTTGTTTAATGTATCCACTTAAATTCTAGTTGGCCCATACCCTTTCGACCACAACCGAGGGTGGAGCAATCACGTATTTTTATGTATTGACTGTACAGGAAACGCGAAGGAGAAGGCGTTGTTTAATGTATCCACTTAAATTCTAGTTGGCCCATACCCTTTCGACCACAACCGAGGGTGGAGCAATCACGTATTTTTATGTATTGGTCTGGTGCGGATATAGATCAACTTGCTTATTATCCTCGTTTTATGTTGTTGTATGTATACATACATTATGCATTTGTCTCTGCACGTATACATTTTGCCCCTGTATAAGATCAGGACTGGAGAAGCAGTTTCCGGAAAATATATGCGAGAGTTGAGTGCTCCAGTGCGGCAATCTGTTGAAACTATTTCAGATATTCGGTTTCATGTTTGGTTACAAGATGCTGCTTCAATGGTGAAAGTTGCCCTTTGTTCTTTCTGATGCATTTATTCGATACGGGATATTCATATTGGTATATACACAACAATTATAAATCTCAGCATAAGTAGTATAATGAACTTTGTTGAGTTGGAAGAAATTCCAAGCTCAGGCAGAGAAAGCAGTTTTCTTCTTCTAAAATTATTCAATGGAATAAAATGGATTAAGCAATTTCAAATACGAATGTTTAATCATATATACTTTAGTTTATTCAAAGTTTATTCAATCTTGATTGGTGTTATTAAAAATCAGTTCATTTGTTTTTGATTTGCCCAATAAGAAAAGTTAAACATATAAAATATGCATGTGTATGACCTGGTTCTCATACGTCCATTTTTTTAAATAGTTATTTATAATGTTTGGAAAAATAATTTAAATCAGTACATCTCGATAAAAATTCATTATTATTGCTGGGTATGAAGCAAATGTACAACCTTAAAATGAAAGCTTTCGTGCAATATGATATAACACTGAACGTGTACTTTAATATTGGTCGCATTATTTTCTCTTCCAGCATCATTCAGAGACGATCAATAAAGATTCGTTCACTCTCGGTTACCCTAGCTCAAGTGTGTGGTGATGCCACTGAAATAAATGTTCT